>CALSBZ010046870.1:1988828-2006124 GCA_943591055.1 Gobionotothen gibberifrons | reverse complement strand
TCATGTGTGTTGGAGGAGGTGCTCTGTAGGAAGTCTGAAGGAAGGGGCGGATTCTTTTCGGCTGTGTACTTTGGAATTTTTGTGCACTCGAGCCGGTTTCTCAAACTTACCTACTGCTCCTTTAATATGTTAGTAGGCTGTTATCATTTAATGACTGGCAGGCTGAATGAGGGTGACTGTGCCTCGGCTATTCAGAGACATCTCCCACTATGCCAGGAGCAGTGCACTGTGCATTGTCAAGCCCTCAGCCTTATTCACATTTAGTTAGTACATGCTGATCATATAAGTATGCATTTTATTTACGTTAATTTGAAACACTTCAAATCAAAAAGAAATCAGAAGCTGGCTTGTCTCTGATTTCCCCCGCAGTGTGTTACATAAACAATCAAGACAGCATTAACGAAATAATCAGTCAACACCTCTAGTGTCAACAGAGAGGCAAATATTTTACTCTGCAGATTAATCGCTTTCCAATTACAAAGTTACATCGGCTGTATGGAAACTCAACAGATGCCAGTGGAGCGGCAGCTTGAGAAGATTACAGTCCCAACTGCCTCGGAGAACCAGAGCAGGGCCAAGGATCAATTCCTACTTCATTGGACACCACTTTAAAGTCACTCAGAGTGATTCAGTTGGCTGCAGGGCAGGTCCAGGGGCCCTTGTAATGAGATTCATACTCTTCTCCCTATCTTAAGCCAGCACGGACATCCTGGATACATTTGCCCTCCACTCTCACTCACTGCATCGCCACATGGATGGTGTGTTTATTTCCACACATTTAGAGGAGTTTAAGCGTAGGTGGTGAGAAATGACACATTATCGTAATAACGTAATCAGATACTAAATATTAGATTTACATTAGATTATAGATACATTGGCAAGGCATACTTAATTCCATTTTTGACAACGTTTTTAAATTACGAAACTAAGAAAGATGAACATTATACGAGTAATTGCTCCTATTGTGTTTTATGAGGCTTCATGATTAAAATATTGTCGTAGAATACAATCAGTACGTCTGAGCCAGATCTGTGTTTAGGGTTATTTGAATTAACCAACTGTAAATGCGAAATTAATTTAGTTTGCATTGAACATTTTTGGAACAAAATATTTCTAGTATAGGTGATATATTTCTGATTTTTAAGTAATCCTAAAGTATACACATTCAACCTTTTGTGTAATCGAATGGATTTAGGATCTATTTACAAATAGAGGAGGGATCCCTCTCCCAGGACGGACAGACGTGCAATAGATACCGTGAGTAAATTAAGAAGATGATACATTTACAACATAAGTAGTCCAAATGCTTGAAAATGCATGTGTCTATAATAAGAAGATGAATCCAGGAGGATGTCAACAATCCTGTGGGACTCAGAATCCCGGCGTAGACAGACACCAAAAAGACATTTCAGGGAAGATGGGTTATTCGGAACATCAGAGTACTTAGTTACAGACAGAGAGAAGGAAGACGTAAGGTGTCCCCTGACAGTCTAAGCCTATAGCAGCAAAACTAGGGGCTGAATCTAATCAGCCCTAACTATGAGCTTTATCAAAATGGAAGGTCTTAAGCTGACTTTTAAAACGATATGGTGTCTGCCGCCCGAACACAAACTGGAAGCTGATTCCACCAAAGTGGAGCTTGTAATGTGACCCAGTTACTCCACCTCTTATCCTAAAGAAGAGGTCTGTTCTCCTTGGATGCATTGAAAAGTGATTTTCTATCGTCCTAAAACATGCACACTCAATCCACAGACCAAAATAGTTCTTGTGAACGCAGACTTGAAAGAAAAATAATTAGTTGGTAAACTTGTGAAGGTGACTCGTATGATGCAGAATCCACGGGGTGTGTGAAACCCACAGATTTGGAAAACATCCTTCATGCAGTTTTTGGATGATGTCAAATGTTTGGAATTGCTTGTGCATGTCAGTGTGTGTGTGTGAGTGTGTGTGTGATTACTGAGACCTGCTGAGAGCACCCCAGTGCACCCAGAGGGGTGGCAGGGGACAGATGGCAGGGAGGGACGAGAGTGGAAGCTGCCAAGCAGCATTAGTCACACCCATTACTCGCAGGCTGCGCGCTGGCAGACAACAAGTGACTGAGCCCCTGACGTCTACATAGCAGGAAATTCTCATTAACAATTTGCTCAGGAAGGAACAATAGGGGAGCAATTAGAGACGAGCAAAGAGGCATTAGAGAGAGGAAGGATGAGGAGTGAAACCTCCTCTCTGCTGTCACTGGATGCATCATCATCATCATCATCCTCCTCATCATCACCGCCATCATCACTTCTAAGCATGATGACACATCAGTTTGCCTTTCCGGAGTCTTTCTGTGTAAAATAAGTGAAAAGCATGTCGACTGGCTGTGCAGAGATCACTAATGTGTGGACGGCTTTATTAAGAGCAGCAACGATTAGTATCCCAACTGAAAGTTCATTACAAACTGTTTGTCTTCTTTTGTCCATACTTTACTTTGTGGAAATACCAAGGAAACTTCGTTTTCATATAGTATACAAAAAAAACATGTCTCAGTACAGTGTATGCCTGAAATCAGAAAATAGACAAATTAAATTAAAACGAATAATTATCAAATACAGCATTTAAAGCAAATTAACCTTCATAGAATAATAGTAATAATAACAATGGTGTATAAATACTTTTATAATAAAAATAAAAAAGGAACAGATTTAGAGTATGATTAAAGCCATTTGTAATATGAAAGGTAGGGTAGGTAAGAATGGAGAAACCAGCTTGAGTGCGCTAGAATGTGAAAGTACACAACCGAAAAAAATGAAATATGAAATATTTGTATATATTTGTCAAAGCATTTAATTTATTCATTGATATCGGGATGTTAAGAGCATTCCATGGAATATAACAAAGTGTTTCTGAAGTGAAATGATGCTTTCATTCTCTTTGAAACTGGGATATTGGACATCAGGATTTTCTTCGCTATTCTCTGAAATGTTATAGTGCATTCATTCATCTAGAGCAGGGGTGTCAAACTCAAATACACAGTGGGCCAAAATACAAAAATGGGTACTAGTCGAGGGCCGGACTGGCTGGACTGTTTATTGCAAAACATATTGAAATTAACTTATTGCACATATTAAACCTGGAACTAACAAAGCTTTAATGATTGCCTAAACAACATTAAACATTAAATAATCAGTTGCATTCATTTCTTATGGCTCTATTAGCAGCTTTTCCGGAGTCATTTCTTATGAGTACATTTTTCCACAGGCCAACAACTGCTTCAAAAAAACAATTTCCCTCAAAGAACAAACCAAACATGCCCTGTTGTCGTGAGAGAAAAGGGGCAGAAGGAAACATCCATGTAAACTCAGTGTGCTGCTCTGTGATGCTAGTTCAATCAGATACTTGGCATCTCATCTTGGGTGCAAGTTCATCAATGTTTGGGGTCAGGCTCTGAGCGGAGGAGACCCTCAGGATGGAGTGAAGGTGTGCGTGCAATATACCGGCGGGCCAGATCGAATAGTAATTAAAAATGATCCTGCGGGCCGAAATTAAATCCACCACGGGCCGGATTTGGCCCCCGGGCCTTGAGTTTGACACATGTGATCTAGAGTATATTTTTGCAGATTAAGGAGGATAATCGTTGCTTTCAACCCTAGTTTTAAAGGACATCATCGTTTCCAGGATTTTCCTCTTTCAACATCGTCTAAAAAACAAACACATGCCATGCGGTGTTGATCCCCGCGCACAGAGGTGGGATCTAGGCCAGGCGTTCATTTCCCCTTTTAGAACGGTGCTAATGAAGTCACAAACAGGCCGACCGGTGGGACGTGCTCAGCCTCCGCCGCAAAGATGGAGGGAGACTTCAGGACTAATTGGCACCACCCTTGTTTCCAATGTAATTGCACTTATCTAGCGAGTCACCTTCGAGGGTCATTTGGAGGCGCCGGATTAATTGAGCAGAGCGCCTCGGAGTGGAGGAGAGAGAGAGGAGCCGAGCGGAGCAGATTTTTGGCCCAATACGCCCCGCGCAGGAACTTTTCTCACAGTCTGACACGTCTGCTCACTTGGGACACTTTCAATCAGTCTGCCTTAATCGCTCCTCCGCTGTGACTAACAAATGCTCGCAACAGTTTTCTTTTTATAGAATTCTTAGTGATCATTATTTCACAGTCCTACTCCCACCAGCCCACTCTAATGGGTCAGATCGAGCGCTTTAAGAGCTTGATGGAGTAATGATAGTGCTTTTAGCCTGCTCATGTGCAAGGGAGTATGTGAAAACCAAGCTGCAGAGAGGAGAGAGAGAGAGAGAGAGAGAGGGAGTGAAATGTTTCAGGTGGGATGTAAATCATGACTGTGAGGGAGTAGTGATTCTGAGAGGGCAGCACAGTGCTACACGCTGCATGTCCTGTGTAGAAATTCACATTTCTCATCACATCAAGGTCACATACACAGCCTGCCAAAATCAAAGTGAAGAAACCAATGTGTAATGAAACTCAGAGCTCTGGGAAATGGCTATTGTGTGTGTTTTGGCTTTCTGTAATGATATCCAGGTGAGACTGAAATTCATTTTCAAGGTCACTTGTTATGTTGAAATGTGTCTGTGTTGGGAACACTAGGGCCTCGCCATTGACAGATTATGAGAAAATGGGCCCCTGGGCACAAACATGTAAAATGTGTCCCACCCCTGCAACATAGAAGCGAGATCCCCGGTCTAAAAAAAGATGCATCTGTGTCATTTTGTAGTCATTTTGCATTCTCTTCAGTCCTTTGATTCTCTGCAGTCATCTTCGCATCATTGTAGTGTCTCTTCTTCTCGCTGGTAGTCTCCTCAGTGACTTTTGCAGGTGAACTTTAATCTCAGATGCTGCTGTTGGTTCAAAAACTGCAGCTGAACGTTGCCTCTGGAGATAAAGACGGGCTGTCTACCTCCTGCTCCACCAGATCCACACTGACATTCATCTGCAGATATATATAGTATTATAAACTATAAAGCTCTATACAAAACATTAGAGAAAATGGGCCCCTTGCTTGTAAATGTTCCCCATCCCACATACCAACAAAATACCGAATCATTTAGCATCTCAATTAGCTAGTTCTGATTCTCTCCAGTTATTATGTGTCCCATTGTAGTGGTTTTTTCTTGCTGGTAGCTGAAGTTTGCTGCAGTATAATCTCAGGTGTTGGTTGAAAAACTGCACCTGATCTTCGGTATATTTTTCACTGTGGAGAAAAAGACAAGCCTCCTGCTAAAGCAGATCCACACTGACATTCATCTGCACAGAGACAGAACAATACAAGGCTCTATACTTAACTGGAAACCACTGAAGATGTGATGTTCCTAAAGCTACTTTTCATCCTGATTTCTATGACTAGTTACTTTTTGAAATATGTTACTGTAGGATGCTTTGTAATATTAAAGTGGCAGATGTTCAAAATGATCAGGAAAAAAAGTAAGTAAGTAAAAAGTAACATCCAAACCTTTCTGTATTTCTAGGTTAAGGTCAAGACCCCGGGGTCCCAGGACTCAGGGGGTCTGTTCAGTAACTCATCATAGCAACTTCCTCAGTTTGTTTCAAACTATTGTTGCACATCTGAAAGCCTCCTAAGCTTGGTCTAATGCTGTGACCTGCTGCTGTCAGTACGTTAGCAATTTTTTAAACGCTGTTTACAAATGTAACCCTCTAAATATATCTCTAAGCAACCTGTACGATAACATTTTCCTTTTTTCTGCTGCATTCATTTCAGCTGGGAGTGCATAGCTACTGTCGAGTGCTTGCTGAACAAACTAAGGGGCTTAACCTTCTCGAATGCTTTCAGATTGATGTATCTACTGGAGTTCTCTCTTTCTCCACTTTCTGTTGTTCTTGCGTACAGCTGGATTAGGCCGGTGTCTCTGCCGTTTGAGGGTGGAGACGGATGTTGATGTGCCTGACCTTTCATTTGCGTGCTCCACCATGCATAGCACGCCAGAACGCTTGTCAACATCCGGTGTGTGCGATCAGCACGTTGGTGTGCTCGCTGTAATCTCTTACTAAAACATCTGCCTCTTTCTCATTGAGAAAGAGGCAGAAGACAGATGAAAAGGGCATATTTGTGTTGTGCCACTTTGTGCAGCAGAACAAAAAAAAGTGTAGGGCAGAGCTGTGAACAACTGCATCGTGAGAGAGAGAGAAAGAGATGGAGGGAGAGAGAGAGAAAGAGATGGAGGGAGAGAGAGAGAGAGAGAGAGGGGCACTGGCTGTAGCAAAATGTCAACATGATAAATCCAACCTTTACAAGCAGTCTCTGCTCTAAGCGCGCTCGTGTCCTAGAATTATTAATCAGATATATCAAATTGTTTTGGAATAATTAATTCACCTCGGTCTGTCATATATCCCCACTGAGGGGTCTATAAATCCTGCTTTTAAAAAGAAGTTATGGCTAATATATAAGCCGAGCAGCCTTAGGGGGAAAAAGGTTCTTTTTATTGGCGGAGAGGATGGCGTCTGTTAAACAAGCCTCGCCACAGCTCGCAGTGTGTCAGGCCCACGTGAAGGAGAGATCAATCTTTAGGGACCGTGTCAAGCCTCCGGTAGATGAGGGGCGCAGGGGAGGGGCTGTATTGTTTCCGGTGTTTTTTTACCTCCGAGACAGAGTCCACTGTGCAGTACAGCAGTGGAGCAAAAGGGAGAATGGATGCAGAAAAACAAACCTCAGCAGAGCTGTCAGACAACCACCTCGATCCACTCTCTCACCCGATGTGAGACCCGCCTCTTTTACCCCCAGGGCTGGGAACATATTTTCTTAACGTCCACACCAATGAAAGAACCCTGAATGTTTCTGTGCCGGTTAAAGGTCAAAGTGGAGCGACCAGTTAATGTATTTGTGGGACTATGAAACTAAATCTCAACAATGAATTCCTTTGAGCTGGCGCAGCTGTAATGTATACTGTGTTTTCTGGTCACATGGCTTTTGATCAAGCTAAATGGTTTCTATTGACCCGGCCTCCTGGACCACGTCCTGTTTGTCACAATACAGGCATCATAGTGTCAGTGAAGCCCACACCACTTACGGCCCGTCCACACTACAGCTTCAAAAAAAGCTTCCAACGCGTCTGCCCATTCACTTTGAATGGGGTGACGTCACGTTGCCTCGCTTTTCGCCGAACTGAATTGTGGGTAGCTTGGCTGAACTTCTCCAGCGTCTCCGGCTTCAAAAGTTGAAAATTGTTCAACTTCTGACGCCGGAGAAGCCGGAGAAGTTCAGCGCCAGCCAATCAAATCCCGTTTCTGAAAATCTGACAGCTCAAGTCCTAGCCAATCAAACCGCGTCTAAGCTGGGAGAGATATCCCCAAGCTTCAGACACGCCCAGCTCCAAGCTTTTTTTGAAGCTGTAGTGTGGACGGGCCGTTACTCTGATCAAATCGTCGCTATAAAATGTTAATGAGGAGACTACAGCTTTAACATCTTTGGCTATCTTAATCTGTGCTTGAGAAACTATTTCATTGGGAGCCTTTTTAAATATAAAATCAATTCAACTATTTTTCTAAATGACATGTTGTGACACTGAAATGCAATTTTATGAAGGTGTAGATAATTATGTGGAAAATAATTGATTTTCATCATATATAGTATAAGGTCAACATGTCAATTAAGTGCATTCAGATATAGAATATAATCAGCGAATACATGAAAAGTCTTTTAAAGTGTAATTTGCAAGTGTGTTTTAATTATAGCATATAGATTTTCTTTTCAAAATGGGAAGAGCAACAACACATTTCATAACTTTCCTCTTTCCTTTAGTAATTGCATTGTAAACAGCGATACAAACTATTTAATTCTGCTGTAGTATTTACATTTGAAATAGTTTGGGGCCCAAAAGAGAAATAATAAAAGAGGGAGAACTCCACTAACTCCTTGTTGTTAATGTGTTCCCAGTCCACTAAAGAAGCCGTGACCCTCCAGCATCTTTAAATCACCAACATTCAATTGTGCTCTAAATATTTAGGCAAGCAGTTTCTCTTCAGTCGAATCAGTGGATAGACTGAAGAGGGTTACACTTGATGTAAAGATGGGTTCTTCAGGTCAAGCTGTGTCCCCAAACAGACGTTCTCAGGGTTACGCTATGGCCTGTAACAATAATACAAGCAAAGGAAATTCAATTAGGGTAACAAACAAGTACAATTGACACCAATCAGATATATCAACAACAAAGTTACTGCTATCTCACAGCTCAACATGAGGCTAACAACCTACCAGAGATATTCAAGTAATTACACAATCACACTTTCAAGTGTATAACTATATAAACACATTCACCCCAATGCATTTACACATAGCCATAAGCAGCTGTTATCTACTGTAGGTGAATGGCGAGACAAAAGCCCCCTCGTTTTCACATCCAACGTAACAAACAAAACGGATGGTAAACATATCGCCCACATTTACCGAAGCAAGCCCCTCCCAACATTAAAGAACACAACTTATAATATTAACAAACAAAGTGAGCAACTAATCACATCAACGTGAGGGCTTTCTAACACTTTGTCAGTCCACTTGATGTTCGTCAGACATTCCCTGATGGAGCTGCTTACCTTCAACCTTCTGTTTCTATTATGAAAGAGTACATTTAAAAAATAGACACACCTGTTCATTCTAGCTTGTTTGAGGCATTAGGGTTCACACTGAAATATGAAACTGTTCCTCCTTAACTCTGAACACATTTTGATGCTAAACTAGGGCTGCTCGATTATGGCAAAAATCATAATCTCGATTATTTGGGTCAATAATTGATATCACGATTATTAAAAACGATTATCCATTTACTTTGAAAACATCCATTTATTGAAGAAAAATATTTGAACAGTATGTTTTTAACAGTTGATTACCCTGAACTCTAAGTATAATTCAACTGAAAAACCAAAAACCAAATAAAAAAATAATCGTTTTACTTCCCCTGGGGGGCGCAGAGGCATGACAGCGAGAGACCAGGAGGATTGATTAGAAAATAATATGATACAGTACTATTACGTCTGGGTCTCTGTGTTTCATTAAAGCTCAGCTCTGTGTGTGTGTGAAACGAGCCATTTTGTGTGCGTGCACGAGCGAGAGAGAGAGAGCGCACCGGTACCGGAGATCGTAGTTGTTAGCTTCTGGTGCTAGCGAGCTACGCTAACGGATATAAGGAGTTTTTTTAACAACAAAGTGGAGGAGAGTCCTCTCCTGTCAGACTGAGAGACTCAGTGATAAAGGACTCTCTCAGTGTTTAGATAGTTAACTTTAGTCTATGTTATCTCAGTGGGTCTCAAACGTTTTGGTCACCATTAATGTAAACAATTATTTCCGAGGCACACGTTTATATGATCATTATAGTTATAAAAAAATAAAAGAATAAATGAAAAACAGGTATGAAATACTATATGACAGTAAAAAAAGAATAAAGTTTAAAAGGGTGATTTGTAAAATATCCATAAAGAAAAAGTAAATCTGTTAACAGTTCTGTTTCAAATGGGTGTTGAGAGAGGTATCCATAGATCTCTTCATTTTGCTCTCAAAGTGCACCAGATTGATGCATTTAACTTCAATATTTAAAAATAAATCTTCCCGGGGGAGCTCACCCCCGGACCCCCCTATGTAAGGTCCACACACCACCTATAAAAATAGCACTTTACCCCTGCTTACACCTATATGCCGTGAGCTGATTATCGAGGCTTCATTGTAACAGTTGCTGGTACGTTGTGTATATGCGTGGGGATTGTTGCAGTAGAAAATTCCACTGTAGCGACCGGGACATTAATGGGAAACCCTAAATGTTTGAGCACCCTCTATTTTCTTTTCTCCAAAGGGGGGGCCTGACAGAAAAAGTTTGGGAACCACTGCCTTAAAGCATGCACTTTAAAAATAGAGCTTTGTATTCTCAAGCTTTTGAGTCAAGTGATTCAAACCTTTGAATGCTAGTCTGAAATGCTCTCAAGCACCATGTAATACAATCAGTTAGGAAACACCCTAACTCACTTTACTTTTTTATAATTGATTCATACATTTTCTTTTATTGAATTACTTCTAAAGAACTTTGCGAACTGATATCGTCAGATGAATCATGCCATTTATAATGATCTGCTAATCACTGGTTTAACTTTTTACAGTAGATTGAATGAACTGCTTTGTGTTCAGGCAGGTTACAGCGCCGCTCCGTCAGGCCTGCAGGTTTAGAGAGACGATCTATACGGCGCCTAATGAGTCTTCATAATGCTGCACAGCAGGGGATTGATGGCTTTCATTGAGATAAAGGCAATCTTATTACACGGCCATTAATAAAACATCATTCATTAAGCGGAGTATTAAAACTCCCGTCTGTATTGTTGACTTCAGCTGACACCTAATCAATACAGTCGGGGGAATTCAAACTTCAGAGGATCTTCACTGTTAATTGTAACCTTTTGAAGAAGTACAGAAAATCATCGAGGAACTGTTATTTAGTCGCGGAGGCTTTCTACTCTCCCACTCTTCTTCTGGTTCAGACTTCAGGGGGTGCTGATTTAAGATCGTCGGAGAGGAGGAACAAGTCACCGCAGGTATTGTTTCTCAGGAGAACGGTGCCTACCCACTCTTTGTCTTTTATTCTAAGCACAGGAGTTTAGTTTGGCAGCGAAGTTTAAGAAGTATATCTCACTTCTGTCACTTCAGGCACACTCTCAGAGCTGATCATTTCCTGCCGCAGATGAAGGGGGTAAACGCAGCTTACCTCGTGCACGTGGGAGTGATGGCGGTCACGGCAAGATAATAGTTCAAAAACATCATGGGCGGATAAGAAGACAGATGAAGAGATTAGCCATTTTACCTCTCATTAACATTCTCCAGGCTTCAAACCACCAGCTGCTTCTCTTCTTTAGAGAAGAGGATACACATAATGAAAATATAGAATTTGTAGCTCTATCTCTGAAATAGGTTTGTGCTCGATGAAATGGAATTGCCAAGTAGCTGAAGTGAATTTGAATTGAAGGTAATTTTATGGTTGACATAGCAATTGCAAGGCAGCGAGTGTGTGTAGCCTCAAGGTGACAGCGCCTCAGAGACAGAGAGTTCAGAAAATCAGAGAGTTCAGAAAATCAGCTGTTGGTCAAATCTGTGTGTGAATTGCCATAAATGGATTGTCTCCTTCATGAAAAATTGTGGATTTTTTTTTTTAAGTAAATACTTGCAAAAATACATAAAACCTAGGGAGCGATGCTATGCCGTCATCAAAAAGCGCTGATACGTTGTCAAGATATGAGTCATAGGCCGTTTCTCAATCGCGAGGATATTGGCTTCCAAGCCAATATTTCAAGGATGCTACGTCATCAAGTGGTGCAGCAGGACCGTTCCAATGTCCAGCATACTTGGAATTCCACCGAGGCCGCGTCCTTGGTTTGGGGGAAATTTCGAGGCTGCACATGGGTAGACTTCGCGTCCTTCAAATCCCCACAATGCTTTGCGCCCGGACCAATTTCAAAAACCCTTGCGGAGAATGGCTGAACCGACGCAGCACACATTTAAATGTAAGTATGTAGTGGCGTAGAACATGTGTTGGTAAATAAGTTACTTTGTTACATTCGTTATCACCAAAAATGTGTTCTGTGAAAGTAAAGCAAGTTCATAATTAGATAGACATCGTGAGGTATTTATTTTCGGTACAGTTTATGTTGAAACCGTTAGAGAGAGTGGCACACTTGTTAGCCTGTTCCATTCTTCTTCGTTTTCCGAAGCCGTGGCTTGGAAGCATACTTGCTTCGTTTCTGAAGGAAGTGACTTGGAAGTACGCGACTACCAAGCCAGCATCCTCGCGATTGAGAAACGGCCACAGAAACATTGAGTTGTCAAGAAATGCTACATTTAGTATAGCTCATTGGGCAATGAGAACAGAGTCTATTGGTTAATCGAATGTTTATTCCTGTGTATTAAATATGCATGGTACGACATATACTGCAAATGGTGACGCTCCTGAAACCATGGACATTGTAAGCACAGGTGAATGTTTCCATCATTACAAAGAGGTGGTAACATCTACAGTGTTGTGTCAAAAGCCCCTTGAATCAGGAACATGTTTAGATTACACTTAATCTCCCCATAATAAGCTTCTTTGTGTCAGGCTCATAGCACATGCTGCAGTTCCATTGTCTGCGCTGAATAGATGACAAGATAAAGCCCCAACGAATGAAAGCTACAGGAAGTGATGTCACGAGCGATAAGCAATAACAAGGACACCATCAGACACCGAGCTACACCATTTGTGTCTCCATCCTTTTAGAAATGGCTTTTCTTTGGTCCCTGCTCTCTTCCCTTAGCGCCTCTTATCTTACAGCAATAATTAAACCCACAAGGGAGTATTTTATGATGGACATATAAACCTATTTAAAATGGAATTAAAGATCTTATCACACAGACTGAAATAATGAAATGCTTTGGGGAATTGCAATCACAGGGTTCGCTGTCTCCAGCTTTCTCCGCCTGAATTAAAAAGGAAACAAGCTCTCCATGCCGAAGATTACACAAACCATTTGACTTGTTGCTCTTGGGAACTTTGGTGTCTAATGGCCGCAGTGCTGAAAGATGAATCTCTAATCACTGCGGTATTCATCATCCATTTATGCATAAGCAAGGTGTGCTCCCGACAAAGATGGACTCTGACATTAAGCTGCAAATGATCCTTGACATTTCTCAGGTTGAGAACTTTTTTTTTTTTACCCTGATCCATTCATTTAGTAGACATTACATTACATTACATTTAGCTGACGCTTTTATCCAAAGCGACTTACAATAAGTGCGTTCGACCAACAAAATACAAACTAGAAGAAAACAGAATCATATAAGTACATCAGGTTTCAGAGCCAAAACATTTCAAGTGCTACTCAACTGGCTTTAGATAAGCCAGTCCTTTATTAGTATATAAGTGCTCTGTTAGTAATTCTATCGCTCAAAGTGGAGTCGAAAGAGATGAGTTTTCAGTCTGCGCCGGAAGATGTGTAAGCTTTCTGCTGTCCTGATTTCAATGGGGAGCTCATTCCACCATTTTGGAGCCAGGATAGCAAACCCACGTGTTTTTGCTGATGGGAACTTGGGTCCCCCTCGCAGTGCAGGTGCACGAGCCGTTTGGCTGATGCAGAGCGGAGTGCACGTGCTGGGGTGTACGGTTTAACCATGTCCTGGATGTAGGAAGGGCCAGATCCATTCACAGCATGGTACACAAGTACCAGTGTCTTGAAGTGGATTCTAGCAGTTACTGGAAGCCAGTGAAGGGAGCGGAGGAGCGGCGTGGTGTGGGAGAATTTAGGAAGGTTGAAGACCAGCCGAGCTGCTGCATTCTGGATGAGCTGCAGAGGTCGGATGGCACATGCAGGTAGGCCAGCCAGGAGGGAGTTGCAGTCGTCTAGGCGTGAGATGACGAGAGCCTGGACCAGAACCTGCGTGGCTTTCTGGGTCAGCTGGGGACGTATCCTCCTGATGTTGTAAAGCGTGTATCTGCAGCAGCGGGTTGTTGCAGCGATGTTTGCAGTGAAGGACAGGTTGTTATCTAGGGTCACACCCAGATTCCTTGCAGTCTGAGTCGGGGAAACAACAGAGGTGTCGATGTAGACGGATAAAAAAAAGGGGCCCAGAGCACAGTGATTCTCCATTTGTATTTTATACATACGAGATCCCTCATAATCAGACCTCTCCATCCTGGCCTATTACTCCCACTGGGTCATGGTAACCCCCCCCATGAAACTTGGGTAGCCTCTGCTCCATTACCCTCTTTGAACACTAATGACACTGAGAGTTCCTCTCTGATGCACAATAATGCAGTGCTGGGACAGGGTGGGAGGCAGTGTGCTATAGAGATAACCAGTATCTCATTAACGGAAGCACATTCAGCGCTCCTGCTCTTTCAGTGAGGGCGCAAAATAAGGGGGAGGCAGCTTTTATTGCAACGAAGCCATGCAAGCATTAAAAGGCTGAAATGGGATTAGCTGTGGCTAATGAGTCCATGTGACCTTTGGCTTTCATATTCTACAAAAAGGTAGAAGTTGCAACTTAAGCAGGTCCTGAGTTTGAGCCTTGCAAACTTTATTCATACATTTATCATGCTTCAAATTGCATTTAATGACTTTATAGAGACGAGGGAGGTGAACATATCTACTAAGACGCACTTGATTCTATTGTCTGTACCAAGATGCAATGTGATATAAAATAATCTGTCCACTTGGCTCCCTCGATGGAGTCTTATCCCTCACAGAGGCAATTTGCAGTGTCTCTGGGCTTCACATTTCCCCAACATTAACTGCACGATTAAAAACTCATTTCAGCTGTAATTCCACAGTTAAGCACCTTTTCCTCTCCCGAGTTAGATTCGCATAATCCTCCCTGTGACGTATGCCTTCCGCTTTTTCAGAAGCCGTTCCAACCTGCCGCCGCACCAAATGTTTTAATTAAAAGAAGAAAAAGTGTGCCCGGGAAATCAGACACCTCTAACTAACGTTGAGAAATGCTCTTCTTTTTAAAAGCACAGTCATTCCTTGAGACGACTTACAAAGAGACAATGCTTTCGTTACATTTCAATTCAGAGAGGGAGACTTCTGAGTTTGCTACACAGGCAGCTCACATTCACATCGAGGAGAAGTTGACACCATTAGAGACTAAATAATGTGTTGCACTTTGCACTCAAGGACTGAGGCATAAAATATTCATGGGACCCAGTCTGCATTGGTGTTCTTTTAAACATTTTTCTAGCGAGCAGACACTTTCCCCTCTTTGCTGGTTCATAATTTAGTTTGAGGTTGGGTGACGCTCGTCCTCGGGGCCTTGCTGAACACTGTTGACATTAAAAAACTCAAAAGTTTACTTTGGGTTTAAAAGCACGCGCGGTGCTGTTGGGAATCTGAAAACCAGCACATCGCCTCAGCAGACAGAGCTATCAATATCTTCGACCTCTTTCACCATCTGATATGTTGTTTATTGTCAAGTCTGGAACATCGCTGGATCTCTCCCTTGTACATCTGCACTTGAAGATTCATTTAACTCTCCGAGACGGTGTGAAGTGTATCGCATCTTCACAGGAGCATGAGAGACTGCGTCGGTGACCTTGGGAGTGCACTGGATCTTATTTCTCAGTCTGTGTCAAAGAGGACTGTTGTGATGCGAGCGGTGTGTGTGGGAGTCAGGGTTGAGGTGGAGGGGGGCACATAGAGCCCCTGACAGAGTGCTGCCGCTCCATTCTTCACGTCTTGGAGATGAATTATTTGGATGCAAGCTCGGCCAGCTATTGATCCCTCCCTCCTATAGTCTTTTAGGTAGCACATGCCCACTGTGCAGAGGAAACATACATCACTGCGTTGAAAGGAGGAATGACTACCATCTCTCATAACAGAGCCGGCCATTTTTAGCCTGCAAAGAAAACAAGCCTGCACGTGAGCCATGTCAGTCGCACTTTGCAAGCAAGGCCATCGAAAGAGCTTTGCAGTTCTATTTTTAAAATGTTTACATGAAGCAGTGCTATAGTTGTATCGGTGTCTGCGCCACAGCAAAGTACACAACCTCTAGCTAGGAATGCACGGATCGTAGAGATATAGAAAACATGTTTTATCTAAAAGTTCAATCCAAGTTTCATCTGCAGTGCAACTCAGAATAAAAGTGTCATTCCCTGAAGAAGTCTGCAAGCTGTGTGATAGTTGTGTTAACTGCAGATGAATGATTATGGAGGAACATCTTCAGAAATCATGGCGATCAGCGCTCAGGGAGAAATTCCGCGGAGGCAGAGCGATCATATTAACTTTCCGGGTCATGCAGACGTATTGATCTATGGGAAGAGTTCCCCAGCAGTGACCTTCATGAGTTGAGAAATATAATTAAATATGCATTATTACAGACCTTTCCAATGAGGCTTTTGATGCAGAATCATTTGCCAAAGGTCAGGTTCTTTCATTTCTCCATCGCTGATGAACCTATCCTCTAGCTGTGCTGGACCTGAAGGAACAAGCGCAGTTGAGTGATCCCATTCTCCCAGTCCAGAAAGCACATTTGATCCGCCTGAGAGGATGTTCTCTGTTTGAGGAGATGAAAGTTTGTTTATCCAAATAGTAGATAGATTAGCAGTTAGATTCGATATTAGCAAAATACCCCTCAGTTAAATGATGCCAACAAGCTTAAAGGATTACATATTCCACTTTATGTGAATTCATAAAGACATTTTAATCATCACATTACCTCTGTAGAACATCTCGAGGGGAAAATGGAGCCATAAGAGTCATGTAACTCTGTTAGTCTATAGAGGGCCTCGAATGATATAAAAGCAGTAAACAGAGAGGGTCTGTGATGAAATAAACCAATAAGAGTAGTGACTGCAGAGGAAAGACATGAAGCTGATCAAAGAACAGAAATGTTCTCGTCCAGTGTATGGCAGGGTTGTAAGGTTTTAAAGAAATCCTCCTCAGTAGCTGTAAGTTGGCTGTCAGAAAACTTCAAATGTGTCTTTATCTTTGGAAAACACAGTTCCACTGGCTAGGCAGCTGAATTAAGTTAACTTTAAAGTTTTGGGAGTTTATCAAAAGGGTAGAAATGTAAACATTCTGTGTTGCTATATTCCTCACTTTAGGTATTTATTTGACATGCAAGCAGACAAGTCCTTTGTAACCGTCACATCCTTCACCCTCGGAATAAAACGCAGACATGACAGGAATCTCCATCTGGTTATTGTTTCTCTTAATTTCCTGCGCTCCGAGAGATGCCATCACTCATCGCAGAGATACGATCACACTGGCCACCGATGTTTGTCCATTCATGATCTATTGATGAATCCCGGCTAGCCGCAGAGGGCCGTGTCATATTTGTCATATGGGCTATTGATATACAGCGCTGAGTGCAAATTGCTCAATTTATTTCTAAAAGGGTTGCATGTGTTCTTTGATTAATAATTGATCAGATGTTAGACATACATGGCCATAACAACAAAGACAACAGAGGGGATCTTTACATACGACAGATACAATATGGAGCGACACATGCTGCGGAGAATATGTATGTAAATTGATTACACAGATCAGAGATGAGTGGGCGGCTGCAGATACTGACAGAAGTAAACGCAGTCGGATACTAAAAGCAACAAATAAATTGAAATAAGAAAGGCATATTTAATAAATATAAAATGTCACTCAAAAGATAGCGGGATGTAAATAAATTAATTAGTTGGATGAAAACCAATATGAACAAGATTTTTTGCGGTTATATTTGTCAGACTGACACTTGCAATAAACAGGGCACGCACGCACGCACGCACGCACGCACGCACGCACACACACACACACACACACACACACACACACACACA
>CALSBZ010046870.1:1964898-1977371 GCA_943591055.1 Gobionotothen gibberifrons | reverse complement strand
CCAGGTAACGCTAAAAAACATAACATTTATATTTTATGACAAAGTGTTAATTTAATATCTCTGGCTAGCTATAGCTACTTGCTAACGGTCTAGCTTACCCGCGGGATTCAAAGTAACGTCAACAACGTAGTAATTTATGCTTTGCTTACATGTTCGCATAACTTGGAAGTTTACTGACATTTACATACCTTGTTTACCTGGTGGATCTGGGGTTGTTGTGTGAGCCACCACTTGAGAATTGTCGTCTTTTTAAAGAAAACATGTTCTTATGTCCATCTTCAAAAACTCGGAGTCCGACTGACAGTTTAAACATTGTCACAGGATACAGTATGTACCCGTCAGCCAATAAAACACGTTTATTTCCATGCAACTCTGGTGATTGGTCTGGTGTCTTGCCTCTGTTGCATTCACTGAACACGGGAAATTACAATCCTACCGTCCTCTCTAGTGTCATGATGAGGTTCAGGTAAAGCACGGTTAATGTATTATATTATTGAGGGAGAATTGTCCGGGGTTAAAGAAAAAAGCCCCGGATGCCCAGGCCAGGCGACGCGCCTGGTATACATTAGTGTGTTTTCAATCTTTTTAACTAACTATTGCTAAGAAAGTAAGGTCAAGTGAAGTATATTTCAAAACATGTTAACAGTCCCTTCAAAATGTCCTTATATTGCTTACAACTGCATCAAAGTGTGTTATATTATATTCTTAACTCTTTATTTTGTCTTTTTATTCTATTTACCCATTATAAATGCTAAAGATTGAGAGTTATCATGAAGGGAAGAAGAGAGTGTACAGCTGTTTTCTAGATTTGCTCTGGGGTAGTGAGAGGTTGTCAAATATGTAGTGGCAACAGAGAAGAGAAATGGGAGTTGTACAACATGTACTAAAACAAATATGGTGGGTCTTCAATACTTAAAAAGCCTTTCGCTGCAGAGACAGGCGCTCGCTTTAACTGTGCCCTTGTTTCTATACTTGAATTATGGAAATTGCAAGAGGCCATATTTTTATGCTCGAACAATGACAGCTTTACTAGTGTCTAAGTGAACATCCTTGTTTCCACAGATGTTCAAATCAAATTATATGGTTAAACAAACAACCTTAAAATATGTTGTTGCTCTATATGTTTGAAATACAGTGCACATTATGACCTGTTTTGGCAGTGAACGACTGTTTGAAAAACTTTAAGAGATAAATGTGTGTGGAATGGTGTGTAGAGGGTAGATAAGGGCACATTTTACACCTCTGACTACAACTCTTCCCTAGGCCTTAAATGACATGGAAATTGAGTTCTGCAGACTCCCTATAAAACAGATAGAGGGAGGAAGAGGGAGGAAAAGACTTCCCTCTCCATCAGACAAAAGCTATGCAACACGAGGAGAGGTCCCTTATGTAGCAAACACAAGTTATAAAAGGGAATGAGTAGTGCCAATCTGAAGTTTATTTCTCAGCATCTTTTCCAAGGCCTCTTAGGGGAATGATTCCAGTTTTGTTTTGGACCTGATGACTGACACCACGGACAAGAAAAGAGCAAACAGGCTTGCAGCACAGAGGCAAAAATAACACAATCTCTGAGCTATCATGTTCATTTTTAGTTAAGAGCGCTTACATAACACATTCAAATATGCAGTAACACGGGTACTTATACAAAAATAATCACCCGCACTATTACAGCCCATTTGGGATGCAGTTGATGCTATATGCTGCCCTATATGCTCCAGTTCCACAGCAGCATGGCCACTCAGGAGTACCAATGAATTTTAAAGAGGGAAAACAAGGAATGAATAAAATGTGTCCGTATTCACCAGACTTCCCAGTGTTGAGTGTGCCTGTGGAATAACAAATGGTCTGAGTTGGACGTTACGGGGCGCTGTTTAATATGAGAATAATGTCTCTTCGCTGTGCGACCCACTGACTTTCATAATGCTGGGAAGTCTTTTGCTGAGCTCGGAGAGTTGGCATGTCTAACCACAACTGCTGAGGTCAGCCTATTGAAATGCAATATTGAGTATGTATATAACCTTACTCGTGGGGGGCTAATGCTGGTTCAAGTTCAATGTGGTTATGAACCTTCGTTTCACATGGTCACCACAGATATTATCTGTGGAGTAATAATTGGCATTCAGAGGTCCAGTTTGCGGCGAGAAAGGCTGAGCTGGAAGTGTCGGGTCAGCTCTCAAAGATCCACCATGGAGATGTCTGGCTCATATGCTGTATCGCAGTCATTTGCTTAGATATACCCCTCTATATTCATATATGGAGACGTTAGCTATAGTTAGTGTCTCTGCTTACAAAACGTTACATTTTTGGGGGTCCCCATTATGCTAATTTTCAGTTTTATAATTGTATTTTGTTCCTCAACTTTGACATGTCTCCATGCTGTAATGTTCAAAAAGGTCTTTATATTCCTCATACGGCCTGTGCTGTCTTTCCACTCTCTGTTCCAAACCAGAGGGCAGTCTGCTGTGATTGGTTAGCTAACCGGAATCACCATGGGACGGTACCGATGTGGGCCGGTCGGATAAGTCGCTAGCAGTCTAGGAGAATTGTGAGCCTAACCTTGATCGTCATCTCTTTACTAGCCAAAAGCAAATCTTTGGAGGTGGGAAGCCATGCTAACGTTACGATTTAGTTTAGCTTCTTATTGTATCACTTTTTTTGCTGTCGAAACATGGTGTCTTTCCAGAAGTAGGTGGTTAAGATGATGATGATGAAGGTCGCTTTCCAAGTGCTTCAACCTTCTTCATTGTGCCACTCACCAGGGGCCATGCCCTTCAGCGTCATTACCAAGCCCTCGGGGCAGCTTTGCAGAGACTCAGTATCGCCTGTTGAGGTACAAATGTTATTACAAATCAGGAGGGGCAGTGGTTAGATGCACAACACAATCATCATAGGCCTTTGACAAAAAAACAACATCTTCACATTCTGTTGATAAAGATTGTTGAGTGTTTTAAACAAAAAATATCTGTCCATATATTACACATTGCACCTCTAAAGAAGATTCAGATGTTTTATTATGAAGGCATTCAACCGGTTTGTTGGAGTTCAAGGATATGTCCAATGCATTTCTATGAGTAGCACTGAATGTGAATAGAAGCTTTGTTTATTTTTTTTTCATTTTGTATCTGAAAACCTCACGGGGCATCTTCTTTCCATTGTAGTCAAGGAGCGATGATAGAGATGGACACATACTTTTATAATTGAGGTTATGTCACATGGAGAGATTCAACAACTGTGTCCATGATAACTTATTCTGAGTATCAAATCAAAATGCATGCTAATAGAATCTATTGTGAAAATAAAAGTTACGTGTGTTGAATTAATTTCTATCTTAGTTTATTCTGGTTATGATTTACCGTAAATTCCGGACTATTAAGCGCACCTGAATATAAGCCGCACCCACTGGTCGGTCACCAATTGTGGGTAGCGTGGCTGAGCCAGCGCCAGCCAATCAAATCCCGTTTCTGAAAATCTGACAGCTCAAGTCCTAGCCAATCAAACCGCGTCTAAGCTGGGAGAGATATCCCGCCGTTCATTTCTATATTTCAAAAACAGATGGAGGATAAACTAATTATCGCCGTAGCAAATCACCCGGTTTTGTATGACCAGTCCCTATTAACTTACCGGGATACAACCGGAGGAACCAGGCATGGGGGGAGGTGGCAGAGACAGTGGGTGAAACTGGTAGGCTTTCGCCTGTTTGGGGATTTGATATCCAGTATATCCAAGCATAGCTTGCTAGCTATGTTAACACTACGTAAACGGGGCGGGACATTCATGTGATGTTGGTTGCGGGGCTCAAATAAAATCCCCAAGCTTCAGACACGCCCAGCTCCAAGCTTTTTTTGAAGCTGTAGTGTAAGCCGTGATGTTCAAACCGTGGGGAAAAAGTAGCGGCTTATAGTCCGGAAAGTACGGTATACGCTTTTTAAAATAAGATTGAGGCATAATAATTATTAAGTCAGGTGTTTTCCCCCTTGTTGAAATCTGTACAATACTCATTCAACAGGTTGTGAAATGTAAGGAAACTCATGAATTAACCAAAGTTACCTACAGTATAGGACAAAATAGTATCAAAGTATCAAAACTTCGATAGTCAAACAATACCCTCATTCAATCCCCCTGATTCCAGATTCAGCGTACCCAAGCGTTCTTCAAATACAATGCCAAGTAGTGGTACACTATCGAAGTTGAATGTGGTGTACTTCACACAGCATGCCGAAAAATGGTATGAACCTGAAAAGGAGCACAATATGCCCTCTTTAAACGATACCCAACCCCAAGTATGAGGCCTGATGTTTTCAGAAAGGTAACTGCTGTGATTTGGGACTGGGCTAACAAGAAAACAGCAGGTGCAATAAGGTGGAAATTGCAAAGAAAAAAAGAAAATGGCTGAAGCCTGCAGCTGCATACAAATAGCTTTAAACATTCTGGCTAAACTGTTCTTGTTGAGTCTCATCTTTCTTGCCTAGTCTCACTTTGCTTTTAAATAAACAGGGATTTTCCTTTATCAATTCTGCCTCTCACCAAAATAAATGATTAATGTGCTGAAGAATGAAGTGCCTCACTGATGGCCCAAAAAGCTTCTGCCATCTTAACAAGCTTTAATCCATCAACACAAATGCTGAGCTAGGGTGTTTAGTAGAACACGCACTGTAAACAAAGCTCTTGCCAACACACAGAGAGGGGAGAGAAAGAACCTCTCTATCACTGATAATGATCCACAGCCATTTAGAAGGGCAGGAAGCAGACAGGTTGCTCCGGCAGTAAGTGAATGAATATTCTTTAAGCGCTGGAGAGTAATTCACTAGCAGGACAAGCTGCCCTCCTTGAAGATAAATGTGTGTGCATAATGCTGGGGAACACAAGCGGGCGGGGTTTTTCCGAGGCCTACTCTTTATTTAATGTCGCAGATGGATTGAAGCCAGGGAGCCTAGCACAGCAGCACAATTAATATTTTGATTAGAACTCTGGGAAAATAATACCCAGTGATGTATCGCCGCTGTAAACCCATGACTCTTTGTCGGTTTCTCTAGCCATATTAACTAAAGAATGACGTGCCTCTGGATTCAGCATTGCAAATATGAGAATGGGCAGGGAACAACAGAATCCTCTCTTGAAACAAACTCTTGAAATAGCCTAAAGAGAAAACTCTTGTGACCCAATATTACCTCAACTTCTCTTAGTCAGATAATAAAGCCCAGCCCCCTCCTCCATGCACAGTGAAGCCCTTAAATTGTGTTCAGTGGACCATTGTTTCCTGCGGCGAGTCCGGGGATATAACTCTACGCGAGCTAACAATGTCCTCAACTGGCCATGGCTTGCCGGGCGCTCCCCGCGCAGGTGAAGCTGGAGTGGTGGTGAGCAGCTGTCAGAAAAGCCTGTAATTGGATCCCATTGCACCATTAGTCCTGCCCATTAGGCCTGTTATGATCGCTGTCTGTCTCCGCTACACTTCTACAGTCACTGCCTGCATTTGACCCCGGGCACTCGCTCCTTACACAGGGACAGAGCTGAGACTCAACGACTCGTCACGTGTCCACCTGTTACTCTCCGGGCTGACAATCCAGCGTGACACATTCCCCCGCACGCTGTCTGATCTGTAATGGTCACCATCCATACAGGGAATTGGACTGTTCACTCGAGGCCAAAAAAATTGAATGATTGTAGTCTGCTGTTTCTGCGCAGACGATAGCAAGTGAAAGTGCCCGGAGAAAGAAGGTAATAGAGACTGTGCCATGGTGCATTGGGAGGAGAGTGGTGGAGATGTAAGTGGTGGGTACGGAGGAGAGTATGGTGGAGTAGACATAACATCAGCAGCTGTCAGTGCAAATTGTTTTTTTAAAAAGAGAAGCAGACATCACCATATCGCTTAAAAGGAAAACTCGTCCCCTCTTTGAACTTTTCTCCAGAGGAGGAAATCAATGTCAACAATCTCCCATTTCAGCAAAACTATACCCAGTTACTGTGAGTGATAATCCCGAAGCTGTGCTCTGTGTTGTCCGGTTCTTTCATTCAACATGTCTGCTCATTACGTTCTCCCTCCCAACTCTGTCAAAACAAAATAATCTCAAGCATGACACCTCAACATTGAATCTAATTGGAGCTAAATCCCGATCTCGGAGACAACAGCGTATCGATTCTTTACTCATTTAGTTGGAGCGGTGGTGTGTTCTGAATGCATCCATGCTAGAGAAAACAAATGGTGAATACGCTGGGTGTGGACCAGGGCTTGCTGCTTTGGAGTTATTGTGGCATTATGCACCAGGGGAAAGGGAACGCTCACATCACGGCTGGCAGCCAGCATTGTAACGGGGCATTTTTATGCAGGCTTTAATACCTTTGGGAGAGATCGTAGAGTTACTTTATACCTCTGAAAATGGAGTCAGAGTGGTGGTAATGGCGACGGTAGGCACAGCAGTCCCTGGAAACCTTTTTATTTTCTTCTATACTTGGAATACAGATTATTATGATGTCTTTGCTTGATCTTGATACATTTAAGATTGCTGTAATGTGACAAGCTACATCCAGGGACAGTTTTAGAAGTGGGGGGGGCGAGACTGGGGAAACGGATTCAAAGAACAGGAACAATTTATGAAATGAGTTTCTGTAATTTCCCATCCGTGTAAATCAGGGGTTCTCAAAGTTTTGATGAGTGAGGGCCAATTTAGGTACCCAATATTGGATTGAGGGCCGCCCAAGAAAAAACGGAACACAAAATAATTCCAAAACAAATCCTTTCTTTATTGTACTAACCAATTATACATACAGTATACATTAAGATTAATCAAACATTAATTTGTCTCAAAAGGGCCTTACACACACACGCAAACACGCACACGCAAATAACCACAATCACACACACGCCTTTTTACATACCTATATATACAATCAAACACACATACATTTTGTGTACATATCTTGGCATTCACCTCCTATTTACAATAAACATCATTTGGAGTATACCTTCTCTGGCATTTTAATCAGATGCACCACAGCGGCTTCTCATATCATTTCTTACCAGTTATTAGTGACTCATCCAAAACAACTTTCGACTTTTTTTTATTTTTATTTTTTTGTCACATTGCGGGCCGCCAAAAACATTTCCGAGGGCCGCCATTGGCTCGCGGGCCGCACTTTGAGAACCCCTGGTCTAAATGATATTAATTAAAGGGGCTCTATTATGCTGTTTAGAGTGTTCCCTTCCCTGTAGTGTGTTATAGGTTTGTAAGCATGTACATGGTCTGCAAAGGCTCAAATCCTCCTCCCTGAAATGCCTCCATTGGATTCCTCAAATACCCAGTGCAGACATTGCTTGCCAACACGTCTCTTACACTATTGTGGTTTGCATACACTATCATACAGCAAATTCAAAACTATTACAGCTTTACAGTTTGAATACATTTACTTTTAAGGTCATCAATTGAATGAAAACGGCAAACAAATCAGCTGAGAAAGAAAAAAAAATGTTCCACTGGATTTCACTGCCCACACACACGCTCGCCATTCTTGAAATGTGCTTAATGATTCTAAGAAGCGGCTTTATCAATTTCAAGGTCTTGAACTCCTACCAACACATACAAATACGACTTTTTCTAGTTAGTTTAATGAAAAACATTCTTCTTATTATTATTAACTTCACTAAAGCATCTGGCGGGTGCAAAGCTCTTCAGTTAAGACAATCTGTCTGAAGCGAGGCGGTTTGACAAAGCATGTGTAGATCATGGCGTGCCGTGGGGAGTCATCTGCCAGATCTTCTGCTCTGAAGAAAGAGTTGTTCTGATGACAGGCGTTGTTACAGTATATACCACCAGAGAGGAAACTGGCCACTGGTGCTGGTCAGAGAGTGAAAGGAGGCATCGGGCCCAGCTCTCACTGGGCCCGATGCCTCCTTTCACTCTCTGACCAGCACCAGTGGCACGCTCAGTTCGATCTGAAGTCTCAGAATAAAGTCTGCCTTGTCAGCTCCGGTGAGGATTCACAGCTCTGACGATATGTCTCAGTGTCCAGTATCACTGGAGGCGCCAATTAACCACTCCTCACTGCGAAAACACACATGAAAAACACCTTCACACCTGATATGACAGTACGGCACTTGCATGCAGTCACTTTTGCTAACACAGTTCCTCCAGCCAGGAGAATGGCCACAGGCAGCTCTCCAGCAGAATTCATGGGAGATGGTGAGCCCTCCTCCTGGCAGGGTGACCCGCTGCTGCTTGTCCCCGTTAGCCTCCCCATGCCGAGGTCATCATTAAGGAAATCATTGCACCCAGACCCCAGATGGCGTGTTAGGATTGCTGCCATGTCCTCTGATTATGGAGCAGACAGTCATTTTGGATGAGCTGGAGCCTTGTCTACAACACTATTTAAGGCAATCCTAAAAGAAATGCTCTGACAGCAATACACCTTGGTTGGTTAAAATATTTGATAAACTTCTCTTAAGTTTACACAGTTTTGCTGTCAGTGCCTGTGGTCATCGAGGTTTTCTGAAAGAAGCCTCAAAATAAGAAATGTGTCTAAATGCTCCTCCCCAAGTGAAGCTGGATGTTCTTGAGTGCTGACAGTAGCCCAGAGCAATGCTGCTGTTTAGTTATCCCCCTTGTACTGGAGATAGACAAAAGAGGAATTTGTTAAACCACTTTTGGGTCAATACTTCAAATCTGAGTCTTAACGCTTCTTAACAAAATACAGAACTTTTCTTCAGCCTGTAAATATAATTTTGGCACCTTTGTATATAATACTTTGTGTACACACTAGGGCTGCACGATATTGGAAAAAACTGACATTGCGATATTTTCTTCCCCTGCGATATATATTGCGATATGAAAAAATAGAGGAATTGAAGAAAAGGCAGTTTTTTTTTGTCCGCAAACCATCCTTTCTTGAACTTTAATGCTATACAATTGGTATTTTTGTAACTATATGTATTTAACCGGATGAAGGATTTTAGTCACGGACGTCTGGATCTTAAGTTATCAGAGCAACAAGCTGAGCTAGCTCGGTTAGCAGCGCCGAACTGCCCTGGAGAAACACATGAAACTACTTTATTCAGTGTTTTTATCTTTAATCTCAGTTCGTTTGCTTTGGAGATTTGGTTGTGATTGGTGGTTTGCTGTGCACGCAGAGCCTGCATGTCACTCACTCAAGTACCCCTGAAATGAGTTTTCCTTTTGTAGCAAGCAACAAAATAATTGTAACATGACGTGTTTGAGTTAATTTGCCTACTTAATATCGCACGTCCTAAAAAATAAAAAAATATTAAAAAAAATATCTTCCTGCGATGTGAATATCGTGCATGCGCATATATCGCGATTATCGTCACGACACGATATATCGTGCAGCCCTAGTACACACCATATCTTATCTCCAGCTGATAATTCTGCGTATTTTGTGTTACACTTCCACCTGCATTTGAGGTAGTTAGTTGACTTTTCTTTATACCTTCACTGCCTACTGTAATGGCTTCACATGTTGTTACACTGTTGATACAAGAGTATTCATATAATATTATTCTACATTCTATCTACCGTAATTTCCGGACTATAAGCCGCTACTTTTTTCCCACGCTTTGAATATCGCGGCTTATACAATGACGCGGCTTATGGATTTTTCCGTTAGAAACAGCAGCGTGATGAACTGACTTTCAGAGGGAAGAAAAGCAGATGGCCCGAACTAGAAAATGAGCTCGAAGACTGGGTCAACACACAGAGAGCAGACGGCCGAGAAAACTGTATGTAAAAGTAGCAGTTTGCACATCATTGTGTGAGCGAGACACACCTCTGTCCACAGGCACACGCTCTTGCCTTTTGAGTATGGGGTATAGAGAGCGCACACACAGCCCACAGCGGCCGCAGCTGCAGCGGAGCCCAGGACTGACAGCACGAGCACCGGCCACGGTTTAAAGCCGCTCCGGTTGGTGACCGACCGTCCCGCTCTTCCACATTCATTCTCTCCTGACAGAAGACTCTCCCCGGGTCTCACAGGTGCACCTGCGGCTTATAGACATGTGCGGCTTATTTATGTACAAAATACGTTTTTTTTTTTTATTCAGTGGGTGCGGCTTATATTCAGGTGCGCTTAATAGTCCGGAAAGTACGGTATTTCTTTTTATTCTGACATGTATTTGCACTTGACTTCTTCTTGTTGTCTAAGTACCTGCACTTTACAATAAGATTGTATCTGAAAATCTAATCTTATATTTCACAATGTAGCACTCCTTAGAGAAAAGGCGCTTCAGACATGTAGGCAGACTTGTTCTGATTATCCATTTCAAGCATGTTCTGGTAAATTCATTATCACAAATAGCTGAGATGAAGTATGAGAATTTCGCAAAGTAAAGTTTGAAAATGTTCAGCTTGTAAAGTATACATCATTAGTAATAATGAGCCAAAAATATGCACCAAAGAAAGTGGTTTGATCTTTTAAGAGTGGTAGGTCCTGCTACCATTCATTAGCGGTGTAGTCTAGAGCAAGTTCAGTACTGGCCAGTTCCCAAATCTACTTCTGTTGCAAAGTGTGTAACCAAGATGTACAGACAGGCTGTACATTAAAGGGAAAACTGAATTAATGAGAAGAGAAACAAAATGCAGCGGCTTTCAAACAGGAAATAATGGGCTTCTGAATGGTTTACCATTTGTCTCGTGCTTATTTGACTGAAAGCCTTATTTTCTCAATGTTATAACGGGTTGTTGATGGCTATTTAAATGAAGTGTAAGTTAAGTCATTTTTCAAACCAATATATCGCTGTCTTTGTTGATGATGTTGCTCCTTTTAGCTTGAGGAGGCAGTATACATCACTTCGGCTACAAAACTGACTGTCACTCTCACTTACAGAAGTATATTTTCTTCTTCTATGCTAATGTTTCCTGTAGCACTGTCTTGCATCTGCCTCTCGGGATCAAATGCGCGTGAAATACAGTCACTTAGCATCAATATTGGAGCATGCAGGTGTACCCATAACGCAGCAGAAGGCTGGGCAGCATGGTGACAAAAAGAAAGAAATATCAAAGAAGGAACCCTCGATGACAAAGGCGATGCATTAGATTTTCAAAGGGATGCAGATATCAGCAGTTTGAAATCGCTTAACCAGGCCTGGCCTCTCCACTCTCTTACCTTTCATCTCAAGAGCTGGCCTCAGGAAAGAAATGATGGAAGGCTACTCAATATTTAAATGCATCCAGGCCTGACAAGTTCATGCTTTTATTCAGATTTGAGATGAATACTGAAAACCCTGCTCCATAAGCACCAATACATGTCTGAAGAAGGCCTAATGGACGTTCACCCATGCCCGCATTGTAACCTGTCAGCCCTCGGAGGAGGACGAGGAGGAGGATGAGACCTCTTCATCCTCCAACACATCAATCACATGGATTCATCTCAACATCTTTAATGCAGCTTCACTTTCTGCTTCCTGTAAGGTTTTGTTGGGAAAATACTGAATGTACTCTTCAGATATCAGAGTACACATGATAACAAAGGTCCTACGAAGCTGTGTACGTAACAGGATGTATGATTAGCTAGAGGAGCGTCAGGAGGCATATGATAGCTATGTGATTAACATGATGATTCAGCCTCTATGGAGATAGACATATGACAAGCATGATCATTTCTGACGTGGAGCTAATCTGAAGTAAACATTGAATACTGCTTTGAACCGGTATTCTTCCATCTTGTGTCTGTGTAACCCTCTCTTGTATATCAGCATGTGAAGGACACTGTTCAGGAACTAGTTGTACCATATGCTCTGATGACTACTTCCATTCTTGAGAGGATAATAAATACATGTATCCTGATATTGAAGCTCAAGCCGGTGACGAGTGATATTTCTCAAACAGGTTTGATCACAAGGAACCATTCTATTATTAAAATACATTCTCATATAAGGAGTTGTCCTGCCAAACATTACCGACTGATTGTCACTCATGTTCTGCTCATTGATTGGTGCTGGTTGTTGTGTGCATGGAAAGCTGTATCCTTATACCTAAAAAGGAGTGGAGGAAATCAGCAAACAGACGGATTTTTGTGGTTCTAAATATATTTAGATATATATATGTAGAAAGAGAATCTGCAAACAGCTGTTTCTACAGGCTTCCCACTTCTAATTTCTTTAGAGAGAATCGTTCATATATTTAAAATATATTCAGCGCTCTGAAAGTGCTTCATTATTATGCGAGTGGTCTGGATAATACATTTAGTCTTTCTGATTTCCTATGGTTAGATCTCATTGATTGAAAGTCATATTTATTTTCACATTTTATATATTAACAGCATTATTAGTAGGCTGAAATGTTTAACAAATAGTTGATAGGCCTATTTAATGTTATGTACATTCAGTACCATACTAAACTGTAGCCAGAATGCATTGTTCCTTTCTTTCATAACCAACATTTAGCAACTTTTCAACATTGAGTTTCACCGTCAAATCAGGCTTCTTACGGCCCGTCCACACAGCGGCTTTGGAAAAAGCTTGCCGGCGG
>CALSBZ010046870.1:1951888-1961898 GCA_943591055.1 Gobionotothen gibberifrons | reverse complement strand
TTTCTCCTACACCAAGTGCCGAGCTGTGAACATGTTACCCGCCTGGCATGAGAAGCAGCCGGGACGTGACGGAGCAGGTGGCCGCCTTCACTGCTCAGTTTGATAAGTTGTGACAGCTGTCAGTCAAGCAAACATGACCCCAGAGTATCTCTCGTGAAGCCTTCATACATCCTCAATGAAACATACAAAAAAAAAATACACATTAAGAAAGGAAAAAAATAGGAAACGGTGAACTAAATTCTGATACTGAATGGATTGTCTGAATAATTTGAGAAAATGTGTATTCATGCCCATGTGTGTGGCACCAACCTACTCTCTTCCAGTGCATGTTAAGTGCCGTGTCCATGCATCCAAGCTTGTTTGTTTTTACCTCGATTACCATTTATTTAAATGCTGCTCTCTTTCATCCCCTTTTAACTAAATACACCGTCTTCGCTCCTGTCGTCAGGCTTTTTGCAAAACTGGCACCAGTGGCGGTTCACAGAGCTGCCGTCTAAAAGCATTTGTCATGCATGTTATGCCATCTCCATTTGCTGCTAAAGTGTTTTAAAAAGATTCATTTTGGGATATTTGTTGAGCAGCAAAATATACAGGAATTTGCATTATGCTCATGTACACTAATTCAATAGTTTGTTTTGTGGCAACACTGTCAGTGCCACTTTGCATATAACTAACTAACACATTAAAAGTAAAAGCAGGAGGCTGTTTGGCTCATTCAGCTCTCCTTATGCACTCCACCCAAAGCATTGTGGGATTGTTATTATGAACCAGGAGCCAGAAGGATATGAATGTACAAAACAATGAGTAGGATTTAGCTTTTCCATCTGCTAACTCCCACTTCAAGTTTAGTGCAGCACTTTCCAGAAAAGAGGAGGTAAACAAAGCAAGACGGCACTTTGGTTTACCTGGAAAAAAGCCACCCGAGAGACAATTTGATTTCAGCACATGTTGTTAATAAAGGCCTTATGCTTCTCTCTGCTGCTATGATTTCATTTAGACGCATTATGCTGAACATTAATATCAATACATACGCTATTGATTTTTCCTCTCTGCCTGCTTTGAAAGAGAGGGAGTTTTAGAGCGCAGAAAAGAGGGATTCAATTGCACAGAATTTAATTTGGTGGTTTCACGTCAGCATTGATATCCTGAACTTCAGACTTGTCTGAAGCGCTGTTCAGTATCCTTGCTTGACCCCCATCCTCTGATTTCTGGTCCTCAGGGAGGGATGCATTACTCTGAAGGCAGGAGAGGAGCTCTGCGCTCTCTCTCCTCTCGCTTTTACAAATGATTTGCAACCCTTACCCGCAGAACCACAGAAGGGGCAGCGATGCAGCATTTCCATTGAGAGAAAAGGCCAAGCATGTGGGTGTTCAATGAAAATCCAACAAGCAGAGTTTCCTTTGGGCCTAACAAAGGGCATCTGTTGTGCAAAGGTGGTTTGATTGTTTTGGTAATACAATACCATCCTTTGCCTTGAGACCGGAGTTCATTTGCTGGAGAGGATTTACACTGAATACTAGCGCTGAAGAATATTAAGTGCTGGGAAGTAGTGCAGTCGGAAATAAAAAGTGATTGCAATTGATGTGGGAGAGGAATCTGGCACCTCGTTCATCAGAGAACTAACTTAATCCCAATGTATTCCTCTGAATGTGTACTCTGTTAACTGGGTACAATTATAATTAATGGATGCACTCAACAAAGAATATGAAAGAACAGATGTTTACTCAACAAAAGTCAATAGTCGCAGAAACCTTCAATTATGGCCCCCCTGTGGGGACTAACATGGAGCATTAATCTGGGCCAATTGACAGTAGATTGAATTGATTACCTTATTATAAGGAGGCTTGGTTATTATTGCCATAACTCACTGCCTATTAGCCATCGTTTGCAATGCACAAAGAGACAACGTAAATACCATCAAGACCCAGTCACATGACCAGCACATATTCATCTTGTGTACTTGATTAGGTCAGATGTACAGAGCCAGGGAAGAGAGTGGGTATCAAGTTCACAATATAAAAATGATTTCCATAGACACCCCTGGGTGGTGAGAGGCTAGTGCGCAGACACCCGATTGGATACCATTAATCATGACTAAGCAGTCCGTTGCTCGAGTTCAACGTTTACGCAAAAACAAATCTCCCAGCAGAGTATTTATTAGGAGTTAACTTCATTTACGCTTCAAAAATGTTCTTACACTTGAAATAGGAGAATAACAGCTTGTGTTCATTTTGTCAGATCTTTTTGGCTTAGTTCTGTGTCAAATGTCATTGAGTTGTTGTCATCATATTTATATCAGTATCTAGCCAAAATAGAGTGGTGCAGTAATGACGTTGTTGTATAATAACCAGGACATTAACATTGCAAGGGCTACCTCGAAAAATCTATGGGATTTCTCCATTGGATTTTAGATTTTTGAAGAAAACAAGCTCGGTAACAAACAAACATTAATGGTACTTATACATTTTGTTCAGCAGGAACATCTACATATATTGCCACCACAATTTGAAAATCCAACAAAAGATGTGGGAACCTGAAGTGCCAAATTGCTAACTAATTTCTCCCTCTTGTGTCTCTGTTAACTTTATATGAACTTTCTCCCAGTCCTTTTCCATGTTAATGTTTTCCGATATAGTTCTTGGATAACGCTTAGCAGAGGACACAGAACTGCTGCCTTGAGAACACAAAAATACAAACAGTCAATATTTCGATGGTACCGCTTTGATTTGTATTATAGTTTAGTCTTTTGTCGTCAACAATATCTTTTCACAGTTGTTGGTAATGACTTGAGTGCCATCTTGTATTTGTCTTCTCTTAGTCATTGGGGAAAAAAAGATGGTTGAGGATTATACTTTGTCACAGTCTTTGTAAACGAAAAAAAAGGTAGTGCTGTCAATTCATCCAAATTATAATCTGTGATTAACCACACGTTTCAAATATTTTTTATATATTTTGAGGGTAGATCTAAAACACGTGTGCATTTGTAAAAAAATACATTACAAACTGGTAAGAAAAGAAGGGGTTTTTACTTTATTCCATGATTTCTGAATTATTAACATGAATTTTCCAAAACTGGACTAAATCACCAACAAAGCGCTGTCACGGTGAGCCGCTGTGATCACCCTGTGTATTATGTGTGCTACGCAGGGCGTGTATGTCAGTATTCTTGCTTTGGCTGTTATATTGTGAGCTCTATCTGTTCAGTGGTGACCTTGCTGACAGGCAGGTAGGCCATCCAGTGACCTTGCCCTCTATCGCCCACTCCTTTGCTCATTCTTCAGAAACATTTCTTTTGTTTTCACTGAAAGGGATCGGGTGCAGTTGCCATTTGTTATTGATTAGGTTTGCTATTACACGGAGGTAGTGATGGTTCTTACTGATGTCCAGGGGTCAACCTTTCAGTGAAATACGTGTATTTCCTTTGCTTCTCTTTGCCTTTTTACCTTCATGCAATTCACGGTAAAATACATTCTGCTCTCAAACTTGGTTACAAAGTTAACTTCCTTTACATTTCTTCAATGCTTTAAGGTTTCTGGATTCATCTTGAACATACAGTAAATGTGCTAACATTGACAGCCCTTGAAATAACACTAGTATCAACACTGATGGGCATGTTTTCAGATTTAGCAGCAGTAGATGTTCCGACAGCGATCAAGCCTTGATTTGAGCTCTGCTTGCCGCATGGCTTGAATTGAGACGTACCCCCCCGCGCTCCTCCTGCATGATGAGGGCTTCACATCTGAACTTCCGTCCTGTCAAGTGTGTGTTGGATGCATTCTTCTGACAGCTCTCTCGCTTTGCTTTGCACCCCCTCCTTCCCTCCCCGGCCCTCCATTTCACACCACAGAGGTCAGGGATTTTGTGTGTGTGTTTGTGTGTGAAATAGTGTGCAAGGAGGAGAGAAAAGGAGCTGAAGCGTGTATGGGGAGAAGCTGTCTACCTTCTCAGCCTGTGGTGTTGTCAGGTCTGTGGTGTTAAAGAACTCTGACAGTATGTCCCCTACCTCACCTTGCTGAAAACAGGGCCTGATATCAGCTTTCATCCATGGTACAAGTGTGTGAGGAGCGTGTGAGGAGCGTGTGCGCGCCCACTGGAGTGTAACAAGTTTGGCTGTGTACAGTGCGTGCGTGTCTTCCCTGCTTCGACTGTTCAATATTTATCTACTGTATGTGGAGAAGTCTTGAAGATGACTTGAGGATTAATGCAAGCCTCAAACAGAATACAACATGTCAGATTTTCACACCATCTCTTCCCCTGGTGACCAGATGGGATGATTTTCATGAAGGGGAGTGAATGTATTGACCCTAAACCAAAGGGAGGACTGGAGGCTCACTTCTGCAGTTTACTCAAACACATGGCTTTATGGAGCCAAGGCACATTTCTCTCAAAGTGACTAGATGAAGCAGAGAAATCAATATTGGGGCTTTCAACAAAAAAATGTTAAATGGTATTTTAGAAAAGCTATACAGAGAGACAATATTAAGACCCCTGATAGTAAAACGAAATAAATCAAATGTGACATGAAATACAGAGGTTGGTAAACCCATCCAAAACCCAGTTTGCTTGTAAAATAGACATGACATTTTCACATTGAACTTTTAATTAATTGTCACACATCTACACAGCAATTAATTTAGTTTTAGAGGTAGTGTACAGTTGCTCAAGGGCATCTTGGCAGGACCCAGCGTACCCCTCAAAGTCCCAGTCCACACTAGAACAACAAAATCCTTTTCCATCCAATAGGTGGGGTAAAATAAAGTTCATAGCCTATTGTATGCAGAATAGGGTTTTAACATATTTTACGTCTGCTATAAAAATCTGAATTAGAAATCATAGCAAATTTCACCAAACCTGAGGATTGTGTTTTTTAGGGATAACGGTTAAAAACTTCCAATGGGAAATTATTTGTTTCTGACTTTGGATTGTTCATGAGCTTAGATTTGTAACATTGACTGGACAAAGAAGATTTGTGGTGTTTGTCAGAGCTATCAACCTGACATTTACTCTGGCCTGCCAGATATGTGCATAATATCACTCGGCACTTCATGTCACCCATGTCTTTTTTCTCCAACTTGAGAATTGTTCACTTGAATTTTCATTTTTTCAACCGTACAAAAATGCAGCACAAATCCCCTTCCCACAGTTGGTATATCGGCCCCGTGATTCAGATCATCTGCACAATTGAACATGTTCTTCCTTGGCCCACGCTACACCCTTCCACAAAGTTCAATCGGGCTGAAATGATAGCTCAAACTCTTTTCCCCTTACCCCTGCATCACAAGCTTCATTATGCATATCCTTACACTCACCTGTCACTTACAGTCCCCAACACCAGCTGCTGTCTTTTGAAGTCCCAGAAACAGCTTCCTCCCTGACCTGACATAGATCTGCATACACCAATTCATCTGTCCCTCAAACATCCCCCCCCCACTTGTCTCCGTGTTCAGGGCCCCTACCTGCCTGTCCCGTCCCATGCTGCTGCCTGACAGCCAGCAAACCGGGCCTGACAGGAGGCCAGGCGGTGTCACCGGCTCACCGCAGAGAGCACCGCCTGTCTCCACTCATTTCCTCCTCTCTGCTCCTCTGACCTGACCCCGCACTCTAACCCTCAGCTCTCACCCGCCTTCCTGCTGGGGGAACATCATACCAGCATGGAGGCTTTCTGTTTCTTTTAAAAGCTGTTTTAAAGAAGCCTCTCGTCCCCGCTGCTTAGTTTTGATCTTAATACATGTGTTTGTGCGCGAAGGTGAAGATGGCATTATGGAATAAATCTCTCGAGGTGTCACGGATAAAAAGGTGCTTTTTCATGGTTAAGAGCTGTGAACAAATGTCTCGCCAGAGCTTCTTGTTGAAAAGCTTTTATAAAGAGTATATCGGTGATGAATTGAAGCAGACTGCATTTGTGGCTTCCTGAGGTAGTCAAGGTGCTGCTCCTTTTTTTCAGATTCTTTACTGTCTTTAGAACTGCCTGCTTTCATCAAAAAAGCTGTGAATTGGTTCTTGCAATAATCAATAAGGGAGATGTGCTTGTACTCATTTAGCAGAGAAATCCATTTAGATAAAGGTATATATAACGGAGTTCCATGAATTCCCTTTTTGAGTTGTGATCTCTCGCAGCAGGAGAGTGTCTTGTGGAGCCGAAGGTTTTTCTTTCAAAAAGAACAGTTAGTCTTATCAAAGCACGCAGGCCCTCAGATGATCCACTGCTCTGCATCTCGGCACTCATCCATTCCATTCTGCTTTCACCACGATACGTTCCTCCGCATCTCTTTTCTTTTCTTTTGCCCCGGAACGAGACACTTCCCTCAGCCTCGCCTGTAATTGCTTTTCATGTAAATCGAAGTCGGTCAGGAGATCAGCAGATTACCTCCGCATTCTTTTCCTCAGACTCACAAAAGCACATATGCATACAAGCGCACACACGCACGCAAACAAAGAGAAACTCTACCTACTTCACACGTACACACATTTACCAGAACTGGAAACGACGGTTGCCATGGAAGTGTTTCTAATGAGGGCTTAGACGACAGCTGAAATTCAGACATTATAATGCATACAGGTCCCAGGAAAAAAAGATCTGCTTGGCTCCTTTGTGTCCGAGAGCGACAGTTAAATGGCTTTAAATCAGCCTACAGTAATTTGATGTTTGATCTTCCTCACCCCTAAAACATAATGGCCTTGAATATGAGATCCTGTCAATTCAGAGCAGGATGAGAGTCTCTCGACAGCTCAGTCTGTCCAAAGGTGTGCTGTTAGCAGGAACATTCACACAGCCATGAACAAGATGGATGTGAAGCAGTTGGCTCCTCAGAGGACGTGAGATGTCTTTTTCTCCCCTTAAGCACTTTTCAGAATCATCAGTTTTAAAAGCACCTTTTCACAATGTGTCCATATTTCAGCAATTTAAAATAACACTTGGCCTAATGCACAGCTCCACCACCTCCCACACCATTTTATTCGAGTCATGGCATGATCTCGGCGCATCGTCTAAAATAAGACACGTCAGAGTGAAGACATACAGAATTTGATGTCGGAGCGATCTCTTAATTGCATTTTCACATCGGTGCCCCAGGGAAGAGAAGGGTGACCCCGCTAATGGAAGAACTCATCAGTATCTGCCAGGGTAATTAGCCGAATTAGCCAATCCCCTCATCCCTAAAGTGACCCCGGTGTTGGGGTGAGCGTTTGACGTGCAGAGAATCTCCGCCGCAATTACTGACTTCCATTGGGGCCTACCTGTTGGCCTTAATGCTTTGTTTATTCCATTCTGTCTGCAAGCAATACGGCCCAACGGCTTTTAATGCTCGAGGTATAAGTCATGACATCAGGATGCATTCAACAACATTAAAGGTCACCTGTTATGCAAAACCCACTTGTTCATGTCTTTTCTACATAAACACGTGTCCCCTCTGTGTAAAGAGACTCTGAAAGTTTCAGGAAAAAAGATTGAAAATGAGCTGATCAGATTTTGGCCACTTTATGATGTCATAACGATTTTTAGCTTGGTGACTAAACCCCCCCCCTCCACCTTACAGTATCACCCGAATCTCCTCCTAGAGCACCATTGTGTTCTTTTTAACCAAATATCTCTCAGAGGGGCGTGGGGAGGGGCTCCTTATTTTCATCTAAAGTAACAGACAGAGAATCAGCACTTTTGAAACAGGGCTGAAACAGAGGGGATTATGGGTAATGCTGCAATTATCCGTTTTGTGTTTGGAGCCAAACACTTCAGAGACATGTTTTGTATATTACATTACATGTAATTTGTTAGATGCTTTTATCCAAAGCGACTTACATACATTCAGTACTGTGGACAATCCCCACAGGAGCAATTTGGGGTGAAGTGTCTTGCCCAGGGACACAACGACATGCTGACTGCAGTGGGACTCGAACTTGCTGAGCCACAGCCGCCCCGTCATATATATATATATATATATATATATATATCATGTATTCACACAGAGACCTATAATATATTGATGAAAAACAGTATAATAGCGAACCTTTAATGTATTTGATGGATAATGGCATCTATATATTGCCTTCTAAGTACTTAGCTGACCTTTTTTCAAATTCAATATTAAAGAACATACAGCAGAAGTAGTTGTCTTGGTAAAAGCTAGTGCACAAAAAACCCATGTATGCATGCATCACATTTGTATGAAGCCATCCTTCGCCTAGTGTTTCCTCTTCCAGTGAGCGATTACAGCATGAATGCTTTTTCTTGTATTCCGTCTTTATAATTCAGTAGCCCTCAGTATATTAAAGGGCATATGAATTATTGCTTTTTCCCCTCCATTACTGTTCTCCAACTCAACCTTTCCTATCAATTGTTGCTAACACATTTCCCGCCGCCTTCGTCTCCATCTGGCCAAGAGAATATTTAACCTTGGCGAGGCTCGGGGAGCAGATGGTGGGCCCTTATGTGTGTCCAGCATCATCCACAGCTAATGAAGTGATGTCTCTATAAACACCTGACAGTGGGTCAAACCGGCCTGGGTATGAAGATTGCCAGTTCTGGCTGCACAGAGCAGGGAAATACTCCGGTTTCCTTATTGGAGCCACATTGTTCTGCCAGCACGTCAACCAATCCTCCCAAATTAGGACAGCCTGGCCTACTGCTGCACCTGCAACCTCACACTAACAAGCAGAGTGTGGGCCATCCACAACAACCACACAGGCACATCCAATATTACAGACACACATTAAGTTATTTATGAATATATCACGCAATAAAGAAAATAAAATATCATCCAAGACTAGAGACTTTCATAGCAAATGGCAGCACATTCACAGGATAACATTGAATACATTAACATCCCCAAAATATTAAGTTTATTGCGCTTATTCCGAAAAATAGACATGCAGCCGTGTTCACTCCTTTTTACGTAAATCTCCGACTGTAATTCTTTAAACCACCAGTCAGCAGTGCAATTTTTGGGCGTATCCAAAAACCTGTTGATTTCATACTCTTTGAAAGTAGAGATATTTCTCCTTTTAACCAGAAATGTGGGCTTTTCTTTTTGGCTCGCATCTCTCTCGCAGCCTTACAAACTGTTGACTCATTCTTTCAAATGCGTTTTTATACGTTTGAAGAATGTTCATAAAATCGGACTAATATTGATTAATCCCACTTTTCTTTATCGATGAGGGTTAACTCCATACAGACTGTGCTGTTTGTATGACCAATTTCAAATGCTGGTTTCTTTTTTAGTAAAACAACTGCTACAAATACACGACAAGTATCTCATTCAGCCAATTTTTCTTGTGTGACGGGAGGCTAGCATTAGGGCCAAAGTCCTTGGAATAATGGGTGAACAAGTTGGATTAAGAGGGTTTTTTTTTTATTGTGTGTGTGTGTGTGTGTGTGTGTGTGTGTGTGTGTGTGTGTGTGTACGTATACGTATACGTACTGGAGACCGGTCTCAACGCTGTGTGTGTCCGTCAGGAAACACGCTGTTAACAAGTAGTTCCAGCAAACATCCACTGATAAATTGCGATGTCAACAACCTCATGATAACCTCATATGTTTTAAACTTAGGATCGTACCTGTTATGAACTCAGACACTTAGGATGTAGGACCCAATTGCACGACCCGGGAGACAGAGGTAAAGTATTGGTAAGATACTTTATTTTCCAAAACAGCAAAAGAACAACAAAAGGTCACTATCGAATCTCTAGCTGAGATGACAAAAATAGAGAACAAAATGAAAGCACTCACGTAGTGAGGATCAAAACTTTACAAGAGCACAAAAAGAGCATAGACCTGACCATGGCAAGAGACAAGACGAACTGACACTGAACACAGGGAGACAGGGGAATTTAAACACAGGATAACAAGACACAGGTGGGGACAATCAGGGGCGGGGCTGACGCTGATGAGCACAGGAGACACACAAGGGAAACGGGTGAACACAATCAGACAATTAGACACACCAGGGAAACTAACGACAGGGAGGAAAAACACAGGGAGAGGGACCAGACAATACACAGGGAGAGGGACCAGACAA
>CALSBZ010046870.1:1912507-1948888 GCA_943591055.1 Gobionotothen gibberifrons | reverse complement strand
ACACACACACACACACACACACACACACACACACACACACACACAAACATATCTTTCAAAAGAATGATGGGAACAGAACAGCTGGAATTCATATCACAGAATGAGTATTATTCAGAATTAGCTAGTGATGAACTCTACATCTGCTGAATTAATTATAAACACAGAGGAAAACAGTGCTTACCGCATGCTGGGGAAAAAGATTTTAAAAAAATCGAGACCATGCAAATGGATTACTTTCATATTAAAATGCTATTTTTCTGAATCACAGCTACAGTCTTAAAGCAATAAACTGAACAAACCTATTTAGTTGACCTGCAATAAGGGCATCCTTCAAAAGTCTCAACAATGGGACCAGCTGAAAAATCACATGTTGACATTTAATTTAATATCAACTCTATTACAGCAGTAATGTAATAAATGCTGGAAAATGCCTGATTCTTCCGAGCTCTGCAAAGATAATATTAGTGATTGGTTGGAATTCCATCAGGATACAGTATATGTGACAGACAATCGTTTTTCATAGTTTTACCTTGCTGAGATTTCATCATGGGAAAATAAGCCAAGGCTGTTAAACACAGAATTGAAGCCGCAGTCTTGCTAACTCTGCTGTTCTCACTTCCACTGTTTCCTTCCCAGGATGATGCGTCTCTCATTTCTGTCAACTTTTTATTTTTCTTCTCTATTCGAGTGTTGCTTTCTGTGGGCAATATCCTGTCATTATCATTGGGCTTGCCATTGGAGCTGTACCTTTTGTCCCCTTTAATTCTCCATTGGAACAAAGCCTGGGCATAGATAATTGGCTAACAACTGCTTTTGTCTCAGCTGCTGAATGTACTGTACTAAAATAAACAATGACAGACTAAGGGTGTTTTTTTGAAACGCCCAGAATGGTTTTCCAGCCGCAGCCTCTGCACTGGAGCTCCCCTCCTGCTTTAGAGATGGTTAGATAGGCAAGTGTACAGCAAGAAGACTATTTGTCACTCAGCAGTCGACCGCAGACTGGGGTGTATAATTACCACTTACTGCACAATCAGCTGTCTTGTCACACCCTCTGTGCTACAACTCTTGGTGAAGGTTTTTTTCTCCCTTCTCCGATTTCTAACTTTTCTTCCTTTCTTGGCTTTCTATTACCATCAACATTTTCCTATTCTCTCAATTATAATAGGTCGTATCGATTTAATAGCCCCCCACATCATTTTTTGTTTACACATCATTTGCCACTGCTCCCTGATTCACTGATTTACATATTTCTCTCTCATGCCTGCCTGCCTTGCTGCTAACCCCTCCCCATATATCTGCTCCACTCCTTCCTCTCTCCACTTTGCTGCGCCAGCACTTTGATAGCAGAGCCGCTGGGGGTGGTGGTGCTTTAATGGGGGGTGGAAGCTGCAGGCCCAGATGAGAACAGTCAATATTTCATATCTCTACCTGGAAGGAGACACAGAGGGCAGTGCAAATTCAAATAGGGTAAGATGTACGACACCCTCACACTTTTAACCGTCTTGGCAATGGGAGATGCTACAGGAGGCTCCTGACATGAGGAATCCATTAATTTGCAAATAGAACGTGGTTTCTAAAAAGATGGCAACGCTTGCACTATAGAAGCGGGGGAAATTGAATGCAAGGACAACAATATAAGTGAAGCTACATTAGCATAAATCAAATTGTCCAACTTTTACATCTATGAATGCATTGTGTGCACAATGTGGACATGGCTGGAAGTTTTGAATAATGCAACTTCTGAATAGCCACAATTTTTCCTCCTCTGATCAGGTTTCAGGTGTGATTATGTGCTGCTGGTTTCAAAGGTGTGTTGTAATGGAAGTGGATGGCTGGATGAAAGAGGTGTTCCCTTCCTCGCTGCCAAGTCCCATTCTTCCACCCGAACTCAATCAGCCATTCAGCCCAGGTAGACGGAGCTCACTGTTGGCCCCTCATATTGGTTTCCGTTGCCTAGAGAATAACTCTGCATCAGTCCACATTTCTCCTGATATCCCTCTCAGGTTGGCTATACCTGCTCTCATTCAGGCAAAGGAACTGCAGTCTTAACCTGGTCCAAATAGTAGCTCTGAATTATGTGATGTGATCAATTTTTGCTTGAGAATCACGAGTGCACATGAAGATGTTAATGTTGTGACCATATTCCCCCGTGCAGACTTATTTCTATGGTAATGCGGCTATTCATATTCCATTTCTAATATTTGCTTACAGCAAATCAATAAAGGCCAATGTGCTGACTGCATTCTGCCTCAGATAAAGAATGTTGGAAACGTATGCAGCAGGCTTGCACACTTCCAACTATATAAAAGGCGTAGATTCGACATTATGGAAGTCTTTCATAAGAGCAGCATCGCATAGTAAACTGGTTTTCCATCAAAATGAAATAAATATCAACTGATGCGCGCACATGACAGTACAGAGAATTGTGTTATGAAGTAAACAATACAATGATGTTCGCATGAAAATGTGGTTGGCTACACTCCTGTGAGAGAATCACATCCAATTCTCTACACCACAATAAAACGAGGAGCCGAGTCTATTGTACCTGTCTCTCGGTCTGGCCCTAGTTAAATGCTGCTGGTTGCGTTTGATCTCCACAGAAGCCTCGCTTTTGGCTCCTTTGCAAGGCCTTGCCACTCGGGTGCTGAACTGCTTCATTCCGGCTGCCTGTGTTTGTTTGCTTAACGCCAGGCTCTGCTTTCACACAGACATAATTAAATCAAGCCTAATCCACTATTTATGCATTCTGCTTCTGAATTATTCACACATCAGTTTTATGTGTTATTGCATTTTTTCCTTCTTCCGGAGACAGTTCAAAACTTGTGGGGCTGCCGTTATTGAATAGAACTTCCCTCAAGATTGCTTCTTTTATTAATTAAGCCCCCCCAACCACCCCCAACCCCCCCATGTAATGGTACACAATGCAGCCATGTAAAAGCTGGGCTTGCATTTCTTTGTTTAAGCGAGTATGACTTTGCCTAATGCAACTACACAGTGTGTAATAAGAGCAATTATAGTGCCATTAGAGGCAAGCTTCCCAAGAATATTTTTTAAACATTGAAATATCCCACACACACAAAACAGCTGATGTATTCAGCGCATCCATATACAGTTTCACCGAGAGAACAGCTTTCTCAACAATGCAGATTGTAAACGTCAAAGTTTGTTGACTACTGCCTATGTGAACAAACGTGGTATACAACCTTTTCGACTACAGAGGAATGAGGCAAATCCTATAAACTGCCTGAAGTATTGTCACTTGGGTTTGCATCGATTGTGTCTGAATGCAGCAAGTTTGTGAAAGAAGAGAAATCTGAGTTGTGGAGTCACAAAAGAGATTGGCTCGCTCCTCTTCTCTGCTTGAGGCTAGTTCCCCAAGGCTACATGTTCTTGCTACTAGCATAACACAACAGGATTTTCCAAACTAAACTGTTAGCGGTCGATATCAGATTATGACAAGGAAGAAAAAAGATCTGTGGTTCTGTTTTTTGTTCCTTTTATATATCTCTGTTGAATAAGACAATGTTAAAGAATGTCAATGTGAAATCAACAGAGGGCTGTTTTGAACAGTCTATATGCTTTCTAAAATACACGAATGCCTTAAAGGGGCCCTATGCTAATTTGTAAGTTTCATATTTGTATTTTGTGCCTCGACTTTGATATGTTTACATGCTTAAATGTTTAAAAAGGGGCTTTATATTCTTCTCTTACTGCCTGTGCTGCAGCACCTCTTTTCACCCTCTGTCGGAAACCAGAGCCCAGTCTGCTTTGATTGGTTTTCTGGCTCTGTTGTGATTGGTCAATCCCTTAGAGATGTCCCGCCCCCTAGCCTATCCCGTACAAAGTGTTGGAGCGCTAGCCACTAGAAACTCCCTCTGGTGTGAACTCTGGGATGTTAGCCTTTGCAGACCATGTACATGCACTCAAACTTATATAACACACTACAGGAAAACGCTCTATCATGAATGTGGCCGTCTAGAAAGACTATAAAACGAACTACATGCCTTACTCCTTGTTTTTTATTTCTCTGACCTTTGCTTTGTCTTTCCAACATTCATCCAACAACACGTCTCTGGCTCAATGAAATGCTTCTTACACTAAGAAAATGTTGCCAAGGAACATAATATAGGCAACGATTGCATTTCTCCACTGTATTGTAATTGAAAAAAGGAAATGACTGCTGTATAAATGTATTTCTATAGAAGTGTGTGTGTCATGCAGTGTACTCTAACTCTGTGGACATTTCTTAACAAATCTATACATGTGACGCATGCCTGGAATATAAATTGGGCATGAAATACGTTGTGGATGAGCTGCTCGGAGCTTTTTGTCTGAGCTGTGGAAGTCTGCCAAGTGGAAACAGACAGAGAGGTTAATTAGGCGCAGTAGATTCTGATGTTTCGGTTCAAATGAAAATCAAATGACATCCACCTTCATCCATCACCGTCAACCCACTCTCCGTGCACCTATCAGGCAATCATGCTATATTGAAATGGCAGTCAAAAGGTTAGGGATACAGATCTGCAGGGGCTCATCCCTCTGTGTTAAAGAACATCCCGTGGCCTTGTTTCATTATTTCGGGTCCACAGTCTGTGACCCATTGGCTTATCAAACATCAGTGTATGGCAAACCCTCCTTACACCTTGGGAATCAATTCTGTTTCTCTCTGAACACACATTTAACAAGACGTACTAATATCAAAGTGTTAGGAAATGTGAACGCCAGATCTAAGTCATTGTCCAGAAAGTCTCGAGATCAATGTCTGCCTAAGTTTGTTTTTAAATGTGTTGTTTAGAAAGGTCCCAAAAAACCTACGGCAGCTTCTTGAAGCGTTTTTAAACTGCAGAATTGATCATATCTGTGTTCTTTAATTATAAACCCCAATGTCCTTGTATATTAAAATGTCCTGCCAGTTAATCCTAATAGAAGGTAACGGCATGCAAATTCATATAAAAGAGCCTCAGACTGCTGGGCCTCGTGCACCCACAGAAATTGAAAACAAAATGTTAGATAAGTAAGTGAAGGATGCTCAAAATGAAGTCTTAGGAGGGCGGAGCACCCGACGTAAATAAAAAAAACAAAAAACGATATTAGTTATAACGCACGGTATAATACAGCAAGTGAAAAACAAACTAGATTCAAATGTTGCCAGTAGTAGATATAAAGTGGCAAACTAAAACAAGATACAATAACCAATAGTTTTTCACAAACGTATAAGAATTCAAATGTGCCGGGCCGGCTAAAATAACTGGTTGGCCGACCTGTCTGTCAGCCTTCAATCTCGTGCACACACACACACTCGTGCAGTCATTGGGCGTGTTTCCCGTCTCCGGGCAGCTGTTGCTCAATCACCAGCAGCAGCAGCCGCTGCAGGACACTTTCACCATGGCAGAGTTTGCTTCAACATCGTCTACCGGTCGCAAAAGAAAAACTGTAATGGAGCAAATTATGAAGAAAAAGAAACTAGGAGAAGTCAAACCAGAGTCAATATCGGAGTTGCTTTTCAACGATGGCGACTACTTATGGAGCACATCGAGCTGATATGTAACGTTACCGCAGCCTGCTCTCGCCAGCTAGCCAGACGTCACATTTTTAATACATGTTCACAAAACAAACATGCTAGCTTCAAACATATAAGCACTGACAATAACTTTGTTATACATTTGTTTTACATTCATTATCATGATCTTAGGTGTTGTTTTACATCTGATTGTTGCTCAAGTCTTCACTGAGGTCATGTGCGCGTTCACGTGTGTTGGAGGAGGTGCTCTGTAGGAAGTCTGAAGGAAGGGGCGGATTCTTTTCGGTTGTGCACTTTGGAATTTTTGTGAACTCGAGCCAGTTTCTCAAACTTACCTACCCCTCCTTTAATGAGACATCTATTTCTAAGAACATTTGTGAATGAGGTTAGGCGTTTAGGAAAAGTTGGAAACCTGTGGCATAGCTTATTCCAATGCTGCTTTGATCATGCTACATCCCGGTACTTTAGTCATCCCAAGCTATGGAGGATGAACTCTTAGTCTTCAACGTGTATTGTGAGTGGTTTTAGGTCTCTGCCCATGAGAGCACAAAGGGACTTCCTGCAGCTAAACTGGATCCCTGTGGAGTCTAGAAAAGCAGACGGTAAATGGTGTAGCCCCAAATGACTTATTCAACTTCTTCCCACGGGTCAGAGGGTCTCACAGTCACACACAGGTCCAGTGTTACAGATCTGACGCTGGTATAGAATCAGCTGTTTAAAAGATATTTCAGATAGTCAGGAGGCCATCATTGGAATACGTTTCCTTAGTAGCAAAACACAGATTTAAAAAAAAAAAAAAACAGTCGCGTTTAAAGTTTAAACTGTAGCTTTAATAAAACGTCCCCATGTAAAACAGTGTATTTAATGGACCTGTTTTGGCATGATGGGAAGTAAATCCTTGAGCCTGTCGTCAGTAGCCTGTTAATGCCCAACGTGAATATATTTTCGGCTATTGATTTTCTTTTGATATGCCGCTTTTACCGTACATGCAGGTACGAGCACCCACACAGTTCTACAGCAAGAACAGAAATGGAAATAAGTATTTTTTGTGTTTTCCTTGATGGTCTTTTAATTGTGCAACCAGTGTCTTTTTTAAATGAATTGTCAAATAAACAAATGTTTATTTTCCCCTTTTCTCTGCAATCCACAGTCATCTGCTGCACTGAGTACCTAAATATGTTTGAAGCTCACTGGAACAGAAATATGATCTAATCTTCGCTATATTAAAAACTCAGATCAGGGGTGAAATTGCTTTTTATTTATTTTACATCATTTGCTCCTCTCTAGGAGTTGAGTAAATGTTTGCTTTGGTCTTTCACTGATGGATCATTTGCTTCCTGCGCTCTGTTCAGGCGTTTCTGTCGTGCACACATCAATATTTCATTCATTCAGGAGGAGCAGGTAGAAACAAAACTGCAGTTCATGGACGAGAGGATTGAGAGCTTGTGGAGTTTGGGCAGAATTAGTTTTGCAGCTTTTCACTTTCTCGGCGTTCATCCATTTGAAATGCAGACTCTAAATAATGTGCCAGCCTGAATCTTCAGGGAAACATCCCTCATACATTATTGTTGTAGAATGCTTCTCACTATATGGAAGATGTATTTTGCAAATGATCAAACAATATTTGGGAGGTAGCACTGATATTGACCTTTCAATACTGAAAACACTGTTCCCATAATGTGTTTTATTCCATTCAAACAGTGTGTATTGCAAACAAAACACGGTTGTACAGTAGCCCCGTTGCGTAGTGTAGAAAAAGTCTCTTTTTACTACATAATTAAAGAGGCGCTGTTAGATACAGTGCCAGCTGTTGCATTCTTTCCTTTGAATCACCTGTGTCATTGAGCAAACTGAAAACCTTCCAAATATCTCCGCCGTTCTTTGTACTCATTTTAAATGCTGCTATCTGTCTCTCTGCCTGAGAGTGTGCATGGCTCTGGGGAGTCTGGTTGATTTTTCTGTGGTGTCACATTACTCTGGAAGTGTCTGTGAAGTTTTCTCCTTGGTCAGCAGTGAGGAAAGTTTCACATCGACGGCAAGTCGTACTGTTCCCCACTCCGTTGACAGTGGTGCAATAGTTGCATCATCGGTGGCATCACTGTGAGCCGTGGAGATGAACTCTGTGTGGCTCTTACACCTTGTAGATACGTCTGTTCAAAGCAAAGTTCACATCACACGCAAAGACTGTGTCCCACTGTGCACTCACAGGGATGACATGATGATGACATTAGACCTAATAACGAGCTGTTAAAGGGGCCCTATTATGCTTTTGGAGTTTTCCCTTTCCTGTAGTGTGGTATGTAGGTTTATGTGCATGTGGCTGCAAAGGCTTAAATCGCACAGTGCCCCCCCCCCCTGCCTGAAATGCCTCCATTGGACTCCTTTGTTTACGTCCCTATCGAAGTGACATCACTATGTAACACTCACGCTTCAATCAGAGCAGGCTGGTCTCTGGTTTCCGACAGAGGGTGACAATAAGTGTTGCAGCACAGGCAGTATGAGAAAAATAAAGACCTGTTTGAGCTTTAAAGCATATAAACATGTCACAGTCAAGTAGGGGTGGGCGATATGACGATATATATCGTCTCCACGATATTAGGTCTCCACGATATGCCTTTTCAGAGATATCATATCTATCGCGACAGTGCACCAGGGTAGGATTTTCACGGCGGCCATGACGGCCGGTCTGGCCGTGAAGCCCCGAAAATAATTGTACGTCCTACGGCCTGCGTGCCCCTGATACTGTTAAAATCTCGAAGTTGCTTTAAAAGAGTCAGAACAGTGGTTTCTGAACTGCGTTATGCTGCGTTCACAACGGACGCAAAGCGAATATTCTCATCGCTCTAACTGCTGGAGTTTCACCGCGGCAGTCAGCTGTGTTTACTCCTGTCACTCAAACAGGACGCGCTGGAGAGGGGGCGGGGCTTATATCCATGTAAATACTGTGGTGGAAACATAGACTGGGTGGAAATCAACTACGACACAATTAACCTATTTTACCGTGATTTAATTGTAATACACGTTTCAAAATGATGCCGAAGTAACTACATACTGATAACGGTTAGTAAAAACCAAGCTGTCTAGTCAGGATTCAGACAGTATTGCACTTCATTTATTGTGGTTGATTCGGTTGGCTTATATTTTATTTTATCAATAAGGTATTTATATTGTTTTTCACTTCTGAAACAGATGTTCAGTTATGTTAAAGTCTTTGATTGCACTTCAAGTCTAAAGTTTGCATTTTAATTGTTTGGCACTGACTTTTCCTCATTGATGTTTTATGTTTTACTTAGTTATGTTTTACTCTCCTTTTCATGTTTATTGATGTTACATCACTGCTAGTGCTACCTAAAACAGAAAGTGCATTTGTATACTGAGAAACTGTGCCTTGAATATTTCATTTTATTTAGCAAGAGAGTGCACTTTACTTGGTGAAGAAACCAGTGTTAACGTGTGTTGTGTAGGGTGTAGGCCTACCTACTTGAACACTGAGGAAGCCATATCAAAAGTCCTGTTGAATTGTTCATTCAGGGATTCATTGCAGAATTCAAACCAGCTTGAAATGGTATTTTGGTCTGTTACTCCTTTTTATTTTTGTTTGTGTTACCTTGTAGGTGGTTGTGCTGTTAATTAACTTGAAAAATAACCATAATAACTGACATGAAAAAATATCGTGATAAATATCGTCTATCGTGATACTGCTTGAAAAATATCGTGATACTATATTTTTCAATATCGCCCACCCCTACAGTCAAGGCACAAAATACAAGTGTGAAACCTGGAGAATTAGCATAATAGGACCCCTTTTTAAATGTGTAGATAGCACACTTATAACAAACTATCAACCACCTTTTAGATATTTTGCGCCCACTCAAAGGATGTTTACATTTAAAAGTCATCATTTCACACATTCATACAAAGCAGAGGCTGCCATACAAGGTGCCACCTGCTCAGGGAGACTTACATTCACACACATTCCCATAAGTGTCGGCAATCTCATGGGCCACAGCTGCATTTATTTTGTCAAAATGTGTGGAGGCCAATTTCTACAAAAGCGTAAGAACAACACTCCTTCTTCCTTTTACTAATTAGATTCTCCTCGGTTAGAGTTTGATCAGGCAGAGGCACAGAGAAATAAAATGCCTCGACAGTGACTGGAGAGGATCTGGTTCTCAGTGGTAATGAGATACAACTGTTCAACACCTACAGTATATGCTTGTATAATTAGGATCTGCTTCATGACATGTTAGTCAAAATATATTGGAAGCATTAATAAGACTATCAAACCACCACTTTGTTTTTATACTACTACTTATATAATTGAAAAATATATGATGGATTATATACACGTATCATATAAGTTAGCCTTGAATAAATACAGAATAAGGGGGGAGAGCTGCAGCGAGCCGTTTAGTGGAGAAAGTGAATACTGCTGAATACACATACTTTACAGAGATGCTGTATGCGAAACCAATGTGAGATTGGAAAATTGCACAGTATTTTTCTATTTTAGTATACCTCAACAATGGAATTATGATCAGTGGAAATGGCCATGACACCTCTCCTTTAAGGTGTCAAATATGATAGCTCTTTGTAAAAGATTAACCCAACCAACCAGTGAATATCAGTGGTTTTTGGAGAAACCCTGCAGGAACTGTACTCATAACCAATAAATCACAAAAATCACAAACATTGATTATCTGACAAGTAGACATTTTGCAAAGAACGATTGACCGTGCACAGTTAGAAAAAAAAGGAGGAAGTCATGTTATTAAAGAGCGACAAGGAAGTGGATGGATGGATAGTTAAAAAAGATTTTTCCCAAACCTTCACCCTGTGGTTATCACAGTAACCATGACAACCAAGCTTCCTTATCCTTAACGAAGACCCTCAGATCAGAAAACTCACCAGAGCATGGACATGTGTGCTTTGTCATTAATATATATGTATAGGGCTTTACATAAAAACAACTGTTACTCAGGTTTTGCTCTAGTCAAACCAGGTCACTCTTTATGGAGAGGAAGGGTCAACTCAATAAGTGTCACAACCAATAAATAACATTTGTAATTTACAGCCCCCATTAAGTGGCAGGAGACACAAACATAAATGGGGTGTGCATGGATCAGTTGAATGATAGAGTGGGCTGGAACGCAGATGTGTAGGCAGGGATTGATGGGGATAAAGCCGAGCAACAAGTATATCTTGTATAAATGTCTTCCCTAATTATGCCTGTATGAGACCTAAATGATCGACTACTGCTTGGCCCTAATTTATGCAGCCGGGATCATTACATTCCCAATGAGCCCTGGCACATTTTGTGCCTTGGTGAAAAATAAAATACAGACAAATCGGTGCTGTTGTAAATGTCTCAAAGCAAAAATAAATTAAAAATATTCTTACATTACATCATGAATTCAGCCTGTGGCATCCAACCAAGCTGAAATAAGAGAAACCAAGAACAACTAAATTACAAATATTTTATTTGACATGACTTCCCTGAGAAGAAGCCATTCAACCAAATGGTAAATGTTTCAGCCTGTCGTTGTAAGGTGTTCCTATTGTAACGTCTTTACTCGCGAAAAAGAAAAGAGAACTGGGACCCATTTTGCAAGATTTGTTTAATAATTCAGCACAGCCTTAAACCAATTCACTTCAAGTGCCCAGATGGTGTTTTTATTAGGCAAATGCTCGATACTTGAGAGAAATAATTTACTTGGGTTCCGAAACTGGCAGGGTACCTTCGAGCCACGCAGAGTTTACTGAGCAGAGAATGAGTCGGGGCGTTCTGGGTACTAATTCAGAAAAACAATCATTTTAATGAATAGCATTGTGTTTGTGCTGTGGAGGCCGACGCTGGAGATCAGGGGGCACTGACCGGGGCATTCGGCCACGGTCACTTTCTGCACTGTACTGTTGTTACAAGTTAGGTTTAAAGGCCTTATCTACGCTTCAGGAAAATACAGCAGCACTGACAAGAGTATTTTTCTCTCGAGGACGTGCCACATTCAGCACACTCAGACAATTTCTCACTGGAACTCTTTTCCTTTATGACCCTCCTTCCTGTCAGCAGCTGTTCCCATGTGAGGAAATGACAGGGACACATACACAGATGTGACTATATTTATTAGTCATTGTACAAGGCGTGAGCTCTGAATCCTTGTCATGCAGTTTCTCTGCCAAGTTTTATTCCAGGGTATTATAAAAGCAGAATGTCCGGAAGGGAGATGAGTGAAGAAGAGTGTATTTCTGATATCTCTGACCTTAAACAATTCTGCCCTCTGGATAGAAACAACCACTGAGCTGTAGTCAGCTAGATTAGGAGTACTTCCTAATTATCAGCCTCAAGCTGTTTATTTTGAAGATACCGTTTAAAGCGGGGTTCTCCAACCTTTCTTTATCTGAGAGCGAGAGAAATGAATGTGGCCAAGAGCTACTTGCATCACATCGCTTACATTTATTCACATAGCCCTCATCAGTTGAATTAAGCTATACTTTTATACACGTGTGAAATTGCAATACCTAAAGCTTATCAAAATTCGTAACTTCACATCTAGGTCCAAGAAAACGAAAATGTCTCACATATTATTACGGCCCACATAGTGAGTACATCACTGAAAATTCACATACATGTCCTTAATCACCACCTGAGCATTTCACTCTTTTGTACAGTCAGTGAGATGAATGGCGCTGCATGGAGTCCACCATACAGGTGTATGCTGGAGTGTACCCACGTAGGTTCACTCTAATAGTCATTTAAATGTCCATCAGTCATTCTTGTTCTGTATTTAGATTTCATTCCATTCATGTCAGAAAAAGCTGCTTCACAAAGGTTTGTAGAACAGAACCAAATAAAGCAGACATGTTCAGTGCTGCTTGGTGAATGTTCTTATAGTTTTCTGGGTCTACAAGGCTCCAGAAATGTTGTGAGTTTTGCTGAGACTTAAGCTGAACATGATTTTGGAGATGTATAACCTCCATCTCCATCTCCACAGGATTGACACTGAACAGTTGTTCAGCCATCTTTTTCTTCTTCTTCTTTGTCTTGACATTACATTATAAACCATAATAAATCAATTGTATAGGTCTAGCCTCCCTATATCTGTGTGTGAAATTGTTCCATCCTCAAAAACAAAAGCTGTCTAGCTGCAGATTCTAGCTACGGTCTTCTGTTAAAAAAAAGACACTATGTCTTGAATGTGGCATCACACACAAAAACGTTATTGTCCAGCCGCGGCCGAATAATCAAGAAGCAACCTTACTACGATATAATCGATAATCGAGCGGCGAGCTACTGACAAGCTGCCCGCGAGCTACCGACGTGTTAGAGAGCCCTGAGGGAAGGAACAGAAAGAGAAAAAAATCCTTTGGAGGAGTTTTTTGTATAATATTGTTAGAGTTGGTGTAGAAAATAAAGCAGTCAAGTGAATGGCAGTGACAGGCAGACACTGGGCTTTGGTGATTGACACTGCAATACTGTCATATTCCTTTTGATGGGATTAAATTGTCATGACCTCTCAGATATGGAAATTGAGCCGCTAATCTGAGGCTTTGGAAATGTCAACATTATTAAATTGTGAGAGCAGTTAAAGGCACAATTCACATCTTTGCCAGGCTTGAATTGAGACAACTGTACGGCAACTGCAAATGAATGAGTAAATTGGGTTTAACACGTTTTAACTTTTAATAATATGTCTTGAATTGTATTTTTCAAAAAAATAAATATAACAAATATAAAAAGGAGCAACTCTTTAATACGGGAAAGGGATTTATTTTTAATCCGACCAAAAGTGATATTTTTTTGTTATAGTCAGAATTACATTTATTGGTCAGATCCATAGGTCAGATCTCAGATTTCTTTTTTTCTATGTGGCTCTTATCCTCTTCTGTACATCAAGGCATTAAGATCACAGCAAATGTGTCAACAATAACAATACAATTGAATAATTAATCAACAAACTATTAACACCTTTTATATATAATAATGATAATAGGCTGAATATTGGACCAAATGCTATGGCATCATTTACATATTCCCTGTTGATCATCTCACAGGCTACTGAGTCGTTGGGCTTTTATTTCATTTGAAGCTTACATTCTTATCTCGCAGTGGTCTATCATAGCAGCTTTAATAAAAAGCTCATAACTCTTCAGCTCTTGGCGTACTCTTACCGCGGATCAGGGGCAGAAGGGGTAACTGGGGTGTGAAATAGACTCCAGTTAGCTGATGGACACATGAAAAGCCTCGGATGGTTGCTTGTCACTCACACCGCCGTACCCGCCTTTTGCTCCATCTGAAGTGAAAATATGAATCTAAATTGGCTGGGAAATGCCTTTTTCTCCCCAATAGATCCCAGAAGTGCACGAGGCATCATCACAGGGACTCAATTGAGGCGAAGATAGCGCGCGCTGCCCTGCCTGCTGCTCCTCCGCGCGGTAGGAGGGGTCGTAGTGACGCTGTCATCCAATGGGCACCGGCTTCCTCCGGACAGAGCGCAGCACCTCAGTCTCAGCGGCACTTTTGCGCCAGACAAGTAGGGACGGTCGTTCACTCAACACCCGAGAAGAAGAAACAGGGCTCCGGGAATTTACTGAGCTGTATTTGGCGGAGAAGACTCATCTTTTCCTCCTTTTTTCCGTACACGAGATTTTGCAAAGATGAACGTTGGCTGCGTCATCCTGGCGTGCACCTTACTTGTGGGCGCATCCTCGGTAAGATGAGTTAATTTCTCCACACGTCTTGTCGGCTAACGTACAGTGGAAGTGCTGCACTGCTGTAGAGATTACTTTGTGCTCTGCCTCTCGCTGCCTGAGCCCTGCAGAAAGTGTCTGAGAGACAGGCTCACTTTCCCCCGCAGCGTTGCGCTAAAGGCAGCAGCGTGATGAGTGTAATAGAGCTTCACTCGGCGACGTTTAAGGTCAAGAATAGGTTTTGTCATAAGTGTTTTGGGGAGGTGAAAAAAGTCACAGACAACTCTGTTTCCTTAGCCTCCCCATCCTCTCTGCTAAATGAACTGCAGTGCATTATTGCAGAGGACAGTGCTTTGTGGAGGGGCTTCCTTCTCCTTCTGTTGGCTGCGATCAACTTCGTTTACGCACGTTTACGCACTGTCATCCCTCATTTTCTACATCTCTTGGATAAATGGCTTATTGACGACTTGGTAATTTGGGTTAGAGCTCATGTTAAAGTACCACACTTGACATGTTTTCAACTTGAATAATGCTCTAACGCCAGCTTTATTTCCCAAATGTATGCTGTAGTTTGTTGTGGATAGAGAAATATTGGGCTGCCTGTATAATGCAGCAAAGTGCACCATATTTCCTTCTCTTTTTTGAAACATAAATTGATGTGATGTATGAGATGTATCGCTGGAAGTGCATTCTGTTGTAAATGAAATGCCTGCTGAAAGAGACTGTGCCTGCAAATATGCTTATAAATCAACAGTGTAATTCAATGCATTAGGTCTCTGTCACACATGCACACACTCTCTCTGCTTCCTCTCTCTCACCCCAGCCAGCATGCAGCAGTATGGATGTGTTAGGATTAAACATTTCCTGCTAGTAACAGTCATCATCTTTGTGCTCATTGACGCCATTATCACGACTTGTGTCATCAACACATGATGATGAGGGTAACATTTGTAACGGGGATAATGACGCTTATTATAGCACACAGTGGAGGTCCAGAGACTGTGAGGCTCAATATGAGTCTGAGGCTGCCAGATCAGCTTGTGACCCCGTGGCTGCTAGTCAATTTGCCGATGCCTAACAGCCCCTCTCGTTGTATCCCTCAGGGGAGTAAGGCAGGCCCGCCCCTCAAACCCCCGTGCAGACCAGGCTTCTCCCAGAACTTCTACACAGTGATAGTCCCCAGAGACGCTCTGCACGGCCAGAGCATCCTCAAAGGTAAGCTGGATCTCACTTATCCAACTGCTGATATTTTCCTACCTCTGCCCTGATGTGTCACCAAACCTCATAGTGTGATTGAGTGAGGAAGTGTGTGTCTATGCGTGTGTGGGGGCCGGGACATATATTATGGCGCGGGGCTCTCCATCACTCCTTAAGAACACTCTGGTTGTGGCTGTGCAACATAAGCAGCTCATCTTGAGCTCAGACTTACATATGTTCCAGCAGTTGTGATGCAGCTCGCGTCGAACAACTCCTGGGATGTTATTAAACGACAGCAGGCGCGTAATGCATTCTGTTCCGGAGTCATCATTGGATACTGATTTTCATTGATGAATGAACACCTAAATTACACTGATTGCATTTCAAAAAACATTTCCTCCTTTTTTGATTGACTGAGCAGACAAAGAAACGGCCTGTTCTTCCCTCAGCACGTTTTCAGCTGGAAGCCCAACACTTTTATTTTACTCCCCACTGTTCGGTGTATTACATGTTTCAGCTCTTTTATTCTTTCAGTTTTTTGAGTCAAGAAGTCAATTATGTTTTCGTTCGCTCTACATTTCTTTGCAGAAAAGGCAGTGTGCCGAGTCTACTGTGTGAGGTTCATTTCCTGCCATTTGGAATTAGGTTTTGTGTTTCTCAGTGTCTTTTATTTGTTAGTGAATACTTGCCATAAGGGAAACAAAAACGTTGACATCCTAGGTTCCCAAGCCACATTATTGACAGATGAACAAAACCTTTACGTTTCCTGGATGTGCTTCTACAACATTATATCCAGCCCTCTATAATAAGGAAGTGACCCCCAGGATCAGGAGTACAACTTAGTTTTTGTCATATGGGCACAATATAAGTTCCTATTTCTTTCCTCCAACCTATTCTACGCCTTGTACAATAAGCCCAGCTCTCCCCTGGCGGTTTGCTTGTATCGCCAAATATTGTCCATTAATACGTGAAAAGCTGTTTGCCAGGAGGAAATGGCCTTCTCAATGTAACAGCTGTTTTCCGTCTGCGAGCAAAACAATTGACTTATTCTGGAGGCTATTTTGTTGTTTAGTAGGCTGACAAGGACAGTGCAGCCAGTCAGTGGGGAGCGAGGCTGCCTGAAGGGGCTCGGGGGGGGTTCGAGGCGTCCGCCTGCTCGGAAATGGGCTGAGCCGTCCTTCCTGACCCAAACAATGTTAACAGAGAAGATGTGACTAGATAGACAATGCATGTGGGTTTCTCCTCCACGTTTCTGTGTTACATCCACGTCTGCCTGGCGGGGAATATTGCGTCCTGGTGTACATATTGGCTTTAAAAAAAAAGGTTACAGCAAGCTCAACTGCATCAATGTGATTAACCTTATGTGCTACATCAGCTCCAGCTCTGATCCCTTATTACCGCCCCTTCCAGTGTTTCATTTTGTCTGTCTCCGTGTTTGTTCTTTGTGAAAATCAATCTGAGAGCCACTCTGTCCTCCCAACTGGCTCGTCGCATAGGGGCAGCTTACAGTAAGTCCTCGTGCGGTGATGAATGTGGCTCTGCTGAAGGTCTGTGTTCAGTACAGTGGGATACAAAGCAGGGGGGGAAGCCTTTTAATACTAACACCACAATATGTATAACCCAAAACTGTCACTTTTCAAGAAGAATGATTGTGGGGGGGGGGTCTGGGATGCTCCGGAGCTGGCTTAGGGGTTGCTGGGCCGCTGTGGGCCGGGGCTGTTGTCTCCCTGGAGACAGAGAGACAGTGAGCGATGGGGGGACTAGCAGGTGCAGAGTGAACCAGGCTGAGGGTTTCCAGAGGCTGAACAATGTGTGGAGCACAGCACTTTTCATACTGAGGTGGAAGGGGGAGTTGTTATTCTTCTATCTTTTTAGTTTTGATTAGTGTGGGCACTTTAGGACAGTCCTGACGGTTACACCTTTCTAAGTTAAATGAGATTTCAAAATGAGTCCTTGGTGCTCTTGTTACCTGAGCCTCATGCACCATTATGTGTGCTTACAGGACCATACTGGTGTTCTATCACACTTTCCATTACGGCTGACCTTTAACCAAGGCCTGGTGTTGCCTTAAATGAAGCATCATGGGACAAAGTAAACACTAGACAGTAAGACATGAGTGGAGACAGTGATTGGGTATGACGCACAGTAAAGGTCATCAGCCGGACAGGAATAAGAGATGTTTCACTTCATGTTTCACTCTAGGTTTATAAGGGCACTCCTACCTGCAATTTGATCTGCATTCAGCTCAAATAAACAGTAATGAAAGGGATGTTCAAGCCTTTGATAGAGGCTAATCGTCTCCCTTTTCCTTGTGACTCTTTATGCCCAAATCATATCCACTCAGCAGTAAGAACAGAGCATGATGTTCTCTTCTTAGTTTCATTTTTTATGATAATAAAGCCTCAAGATGTACAATTCCAGATTTTCATAAGACGTTTTTTTTTTCTACATTTTGTGACTGGGCAGATTTATATTGGAACCGAGAAGGCGTCCCAACTCACAAGTGGAAACAACAGCTTTAAGCTATCTTAAAATATTAACTTGGAGATAGATTTCTTCCTCTGGAAAGTGGGAAATGGAAATGAATACCAATACCACTGCGGCAACATTCAAAATCAAAACAGCACGTCTTTTGAATATGGTCAACAGTGATTTTAATGACAGGTAGCAAAAACACTACATTTTGCGAAAAAATAGCTGTCGTCCTTGCTTCCTTTCTATTGTGTCCCCTTGTAGGTACAGAGGAGTGTCCATTCAGAACCTGAAAGGTCATTGTTGAATCGTAATGCATCATTCAGCGCCCCCTTTTTGTCATTGCTCGCTTGCTTTATAGGTTAAAAACTCTGTTATAGCTTTGAGGTTGACCATGAAAGACCTTTGTTTAACTAAGTCACAAATCTCTGGCTGCCGCTAAGTTGTGCTGAATAAATCATCGCATGCTTCCATGGAGATGTTTGTCTAGGAGCTGGGTCAGGATTGGAGGGGGGGGGGGGGGTGCTGTGGCACACAGGCGCGCAGACAGCCGGGCTTTGAGTCGCGGTCCGTGCAGATTCCCGCTGTGGGCAGATAAGCCATGAAAAGAAATATTCCAGTGATTGCACATCGCTGTGTAAACCATCACCTCGCTCCAAGAGCCGGAACAGACACCTAGGAACACGGACAAGAGGATGTGGCCTCGGTACAAAAAAATGGATTTGAAACACAGTTCAGTCAGGATAGTGTCTCTTTAAGTCACTGTCAAAGCATATTTGAAAAGACGGCGGTGATGAGTTTCACCCTTTGCCCCTCTCCAGTCCTGAGAGACAGGGAACAACACGGCTCTGTCTGTCTCACTGCATCTTTTACTTCATGTCGCCCAGATTATGTTACGAAAAATAGGACTTTGATGGATTTAAGGGATTGGAGATCCTTGTTTTTGGAGAGAATTGGGCTTTGGGGCTTTAGAAATAAGCTAAGGGACACTTGTTGTGTAAATGAGATAAAATATTGATGATCCCTTGATGTTTTCTGACAGACAGTATCACAACATCCTGTGCTCTGCCACTTCAACCCTTCACCGCCCTTTCCAAGAGAATGGGCTCCATTTTTATTTTCACTCCACCTGTTGTCTCTTGAATCACAGGAGATCATCTCGCTCCATGAAAAAATAATTCACTTAGGTGTGTTTTTCTCGCTTCCTTCATCTCAGGGCTTTTAATTTAAATTGGGTCTTTCTACTGCAGTTAAAAAATTGCACACACTCTCTCCTTTAATCTAAAAGATTAATTTGAGGAGGCTTCGCCAGCTTTGCGCTTTCGGCATGGATTTCCTATTGTTCAATCCATCTGTAAAAGTTACACATGCAAAATGACTTGTAACATGACCCCAATTAGACTACAGCAGGAAAATCTGGCAAGGAGCCATATCTGCGTTGAAACAGCCAGCTCCGTGTTCGCTGTGCTGTGGAGAACTCCTGACTCCTAACCTACTATCCAAACTGACAGGGCTTTCATAAGTATGTCCAGCCCAAGAACTGAGTGGAGGCTGGGGGGGCTGGGATTACGTTTCCAGGCATTTGATAAGCGGGATGCCATTTTCCTTCTGACTCAGGGACGTCTCTCTTGTCCTCCAGAGAGTCTTTCATCTGTGCAGCCAGGACCTGCAGTCTGTGGCGAGCTGATAGAATACAGGTACAGAAGATGAGCCACATCATTTCTCTTTATCTCACCTGCCTTCTTACCAAACCAAGCTCCGCCGCTATATCCATCGAACTCCCTACAACATGACATACATGCTGAGCCAATTCAATCAAGTGAGGCCACCGAAGATACAGTACATGCCACAGCGGAATCCTTTTCATCTTGTTTTCTAGTCATTTCCTCAGTAGCGGTAGCACGTTTTAAAAAAAAAAAGAAGGGAATTTGATCAAACCGGCTGTCAGCAGAAATACTATTTCCTCTTGTCAAGGCGTCCATGTGAATTGTATTAGTTCTAGTGCTCTGATCTCCACTGAGCTCCTCCCGCTGTGTACTGGTATTAGCTCCCGTGTGATGGTCGGTCTCTGGTTCATGGCATATGTTCTCATGGAGTTTCATTACAACTCGGATAGTTTCATTGCGTTCCCCATCTGGTGCCCACCGAGACACGAGCATGACTCCTCTTGACCTCCGTGCATATATGTGAGAAGCTGTCAGAGACAAACCCGGCGCCTGCTGCATTTTCAAAGCCCCTGCACGGCCTCTGTATTCACTCCACTGGCTGAGATTATGCAGTAGATCTACATTTCCTGACAACACCGAGGTGAGCTAATTGTGCCCTGTGTTATGTTCTGACCTTCTGAAGACCGCGATATTATCAGACCTCGGATTGCATCTGCGAGAGCTGCCGGCTGTGGGTTAAATCATGGAGTCATTATAAGGAGAGGAAGAAGCACTTCTGATGGTATTAGCCAAAAAAGAGAATCCTTGGCAAGGGATTAACGGATAAGAAAGACACTTTGTTGAAGCAGGAGCGCAAGACTTTCTACTGCAATTTCTGGAGGTGAGACAAGGGCAAATTTAAGTGAAAATGTTTTTTTATATTCCTTTGAAATGATGGTTTAATCCTCCTGATGATGCCTCTCTCTGCATATGCTATCAAAGAATGTAGCAACACGCAAATATTGGAGGAAATCAACCCTCACGTCTACCATTGATGACCTTGTATTCTGTCGTTACTATTTGCATTTGTTATCGAATGCCTTTTTTTAATTGGCTGCCCTCCATCAAAATCAATGTGTATTAGCGCTTTACATCTCTGTGTCCTTTAACGATCGGTGGCCTCGATTAAGACTATTGGATTTTTTGTTGCAATGCAGAAATTAATAATTTTCCCACCGGAAGACCTCTGTTTCACCTCTTAGCTGCAAGTGTAAACCACAATGCACCAGTTCATTACAAAGCCCCCGCCCCCTCTTTAGGCTTGCAGGATTTACATGTTTAAGAATACAAATCAGGTCTACAGTGTTGCAGCGGTGTTTCTTCAGCTCAGATGATTCTCTTGCGTATTATCCTGCTTGTTTGTATTGTCATGACAATGAGCACTTCAGTGTCATTTAGGGTGGATTATTGGATACCACATTATTATTACAATTAATATAAAAAAGATAGGGCTTCATCTTCAGTAGCCTTGAAAAAGAAAAGTGAAAAGAAGAGAGCTCATTTCAAACCCCTGTTGGAAAATAATGTGGAGGAGCTCCACATTTTCTATTTATGTTATCATCAGTCTGGAATTGTGGCAAGTTTGAGTCTTGCCAAACTTTCTTCCACTCAGAAAAAAATACATTGTGAAATAAAAATACTAATGCTGTCTAAATTATCGCGTTACGGCGGTAATTAATTTTTTGAATTAATTGCGCTAAAATATTTAACGCATTTAACGCATGCGCAGAATGGCCCGCCCCATACATCCCACCAGTGGCAGCGCCAGGGTATGGCTGGGGTAGGCTACAGCCATACCAAGATATGGCTTAGCCCCACCTTAGCCCCACCTTAGCCCCACCATGAAAAATGATGTTAAAGTAAACAAAATAAGGTCCGCAAACTCGCGCGGAGTAAACTGCACAGACAGCAGTTAGTAAGATTGATTTCAGGAGCCACTTGTCTGGAAATACCGAAGACTAGAAACGTTTTTGAAAACTTTTGTCACGTAGTGATCGTCTTCTCAATAGATCTTTGATAATGTCTTCTGGCCAATCAGAATCAAGATAACGGCGTGGTGTTGTTGCAGGAAGTCCCGGCAGAGAATACTTTTGCTGTAGTACATCTCTATATACATCGATACAACATTACGTGTTGATAGAAATCACGTAATTAAATAAGAACCCACAGTGTGATGATTGATAGGTGTGTGGGCTGTCTTTTCATTTTGACACAGAACAATGTTATATTAAACAGCCTTCTTTCATTTATCTTTCCATTCCCACAACAATATACATAAAGAAATTGCATATTTTGGACATAGTTCGAATGGTGATTAATACTTTTTTAAGCTGTGATTAATCTGATTTAAAATGTTTAATCGTTTGACAGCCCTAAAAAATACATAATTTACATATTGTGTTGTTTGGTATTGACCACATTTGTGTTTCTGTGGTTCATCTAATATTTGACCATTGGTTCCCCAGTTGAACTCTGAATCTGTAATGTGGCTCTGGGTATGTTATAATCACTGGAGTGGATCTCAGGCACTTGGAGAGGATCTTTGTCCTCAGATCCATCCAAGCCTCCTCCTCCTTGAGACCTAGAGAAGCCTGTAATCATCCCTCACCACACACACACTACTAATTAATCACATTCACTTGCTGATTGCTCTGCTTCAAAAGTGTTGTGCTACAGTACACTACTTTACTTTGGTAATCTCCACAACCATTTTCACAATCATTTATTTTTTAACGTGTAGAAATGAACAGGTTGACATTATGGCTTAAAAAGCAATTTGGACCAGAAACTCCCACACTGATTGTGAAGCCGTGAAATTCACACACCATATAAGGGCCTCCATCAAGGCTAATACCCTATCTTGGGATGTTAACTGATGATAGTGTGTTTATCTGCCACGTAATTCAAATTTGATGCTTTTTGCTTTGGACTACGCTTAACCCTCCTACAAAATGTCATGACAATTGTGGCAGTAGTTTCTTAGTAATCCTGCTGTGAAACAGACCGAAACGGAAAATATTGCCTCCTCTGTTGGCGATTCCTAAATGAGGTTTTTACCGTTGGCAAAGCTAGCAAAACAGCTAATAAAGAAAATAAAAATAAGACAACTTCGGGAATACTTGGAGTACTTTTAAAATGTCTTGTTTTTAAAGTTTGACCGCGATATTATCAGACCTCGGATTGCATCTGCGAGAGCTGCCGGCTGTGGGTTAAATCATGGAGTCATTATAAGGAGAGGAAGAAGCACTTCTGATGGCCAAACTAATACTAACCCAAATCAACAATGTGGCAGAAAGCACAAACTGATCACCATGTTCACATTTGAGAGCATGTCAAGAAGATCTCCCTCACCCTAGATACCCTCTTGCTAATTCTTTTAGTATTCCTCCCCCACCCCCTCTTCATTCCTGAGTCACGGGCTCAGGGTGACATATGGCCTCTCCCTTTATTGATGAATTATGGCCAAGCGGTTTGACCTTGTGTTGCTACTTGACCTCTCATGTTCTCCAACACTCATATCCTCCGTCTGCGGCGCTGAAGGAGATGAAAAACATGGCCCAATCAAAATGATTTACGTTGGTCTTGACTCAACACATAGATTCTTCTAAGCTGCTGAATGCATCTCCAGAGGGCTGCTCTGTATCGTACTGTACAACCGTTTCTAAAGCCACGGGGCTTTTGCTATACTATCGCCTTAATTAAAAGACTACACTGTCTTTGCCTTTGTTCTTCCAACTCTAATATCAAATAGGTCCCTTGCCAGAGAGCAGCTTGTGCTCTACTCGGTCCTTTGGATGTGTTCAGCCTTGAATCTATATTTGATCAGGGCGCTGGCGTACTCTTGTTTTAACCATCTTCATTTTTGTTGAATGCGTAAACACTTATTTTTTAAATATATGTATAAAAACAGAGTATAGTTTGTGTTTTGTGTGTTTATTTGTGTGTGCATGTGTTTGTAGGCAGTGCTCCATCCAGAGAGTGATTATCTTAAATGGAGAAATTAAAGGATTACACACCAGCCCAGTAATCCAGCTGTCAATCTCACGGCTCATTAGTAAGCAAAGGAGAGGGATGAGAGAGAGAGGGAGACACACAGAGAGAGACACACAGAGAGAGACCTGTTTATAATGTTTCAGCATGTCAATCAAACAGGAATGAAGGTTTTCTGTATCCCTATATTAACAACTTTCATTATTAAATCAGAGGCTCCGGTTTCACCTCAGCAGCCGTGACGAAATGCCTCGGGGTTTAAGAAATATTTTCACTCAGATTTAACTATAAAATTACATTTTCCACAGACTGAAAAAAATGTGCAGTTTATTCAATTGCAAAAAGAAGCAACAGGAGGCTTTTCATATCATTTATCATTTCTGTTCAAAATCTGATTATTTGCCATCTTGAATGCGCCATTCTTCCAAGCGGGTTGTCGACTAGCAAACCATTCAACTAGTAGAATTCATTAGACTGCATTATGATATGTACTGGACAATACTTCAATACATTAGAATGCAGTTTTAGGACTAACATTGTTACTTTCACATTTGTCATACTAGTTAAACGTCTATAGTGCTATGAACATTTATTACTTCTGCCTAGGGGTCGCGTTTTCAGCTTTGCTTGTTTGTCCATGTTTGGGCTAAGGAAGAATCAATTAAACTCTTGAATGAATCCAAATGACTGGGCAGATACACAAATTATGTTTCATTTCCATTTCATTTCGAGGCAATTAATTTCATCTGATGTCTGAAAAATCACTTTCCAACTAGGAACATTCCCTGAGTGCCTTCATGAGAACAACACGTTCTTTTAAACGCCCTCAGCAATAAAGTACAACACATCCTCTTTGCAGTATCCATGTTGTTTCAAAAGTACAACTTGAAGCTCAGGAACGCCCCACAGAAGGGAGAATGACTGCCTAACTTCCAAATGGGACCATCCAAGGAGATCTTGAATGCACCATTGGCCATGGCTGCGGACTTTAAATGGCGTTCTAGTTTGAGGTTTGTTTTATTACAGCTGCCATTCACTGCTTTTTAAATAGCTAATGAAGGAACACAGCTACACTGACACATACAGTACAGCAACATATAACCTGTGAGTGTGCCGCCGATTAGCCTTGGTGTGGAAAGATATACAGCCTCTCTGCCATTTCTCACCGTGCTGTGAGGCACATAAAAGAAACCGTTTGGGAAACGATGGCACCATAAAAGAAAATAGAAACACAAATCCTGCCTCCGTCATGGAAAAAGGGGGGAAATTGCTTCTCCTATGGCGGGTTTTGGATTTGATTGTATCAATTTGCTGTCTATTTTGATCAACAAAGCGTGCTGGGTGCGGGCTTATTGCTCAGGCACTTGGTGATGCCCACTGCTGGGAACTAGCTCTGATGCAGCTCATCTCATGTGCATTTCATTTAAAACTCACCAATCTCTGTGTTTGTGTTTTTGCCTTTTTCACAGATTGTCCATTAATGTGTTTCAATCTCCCATGAAATTGATAGGAAGACGTTCTTTTAATCCCATTCCAATGTTTTTAAACAAGCATTCTCGGTGTATTTGATCTAAATGTGTGTTACCTCTGGAGCTAAAAACTGGCAGCATTGTGACAACGATTGTTACAACAGCAAATGAAAGTCAGTCACACTTTCTGCAGACGCTCTGTTTTGAAAGAGCTGGCTGGGCTTCAGATGGCTGATTTGGAAATCACAATACAGGACCATGCTCCTTCCTGTTGTGATGCAGATTTGTCTGTGGGAGGCTGACAAATGTGTAAATATGCTTTGCTGACCAGAATAAACAGAAGATATCACGCCGTGGATTTGTGATACGACTAAATCCGTTCTGCTGTCAGTTAAGAATTTAATATTTTTACATTTTCTATTGCTTACCTTACTTTTTTTTAACCATGAACACAATATCCGTCTATCTATCTGTTACTTTCTCTCTCTCGAAACCTGCGAGATCTCATCCCACTACCTCTGACTCCCTTATGAATCCATTTCCTCCCAAACAACGACACAAACCGAAGCATGACTTACTCGTTTGATTCATATTTAGAGCCGCACTCGTACAAGAGCAGGTCACAAACACAGCTTGTATCCCCATGCACATACACACGCTTTGCGTAGAGGTTAATGCGTAGTAGCACAGGCCCCTGTAGGTATCTACTCAAATGTTAAATGTGCCATTATGGTATTAGCTTTGACCTCCTGATGGGTCTACATTATAATAATCCACCTGGAGACCTTTGTATTTCTGATCTCTGCCGGGTAACGACGCGCTCACGGTTAAACTGCCATGGGAACAAAAAAGAGATTATTTTCTTTTTGTACCTCCTGCTCACTTCTTGACATATTTGTGCATGAATTGGATCGAGGCGCACTGTAAACACCCATGAGAAGATTATAGCCATCGGCCGACAGCAGTCAGGTTTCCACATCGAGCATCATTACCATGCCAAAGATGTCCCAGTTGCACACACAACAGTGTCTTTTGTAGTCCCTGGATAACAAGAACAGGGTTTTTTTTTCTTCAAATATGCGTAAGCTTGACGTTTGGCGTTCTATTCTTTATTTAGTAAGAGGTTGGTAATTCAAAGAAGTACAGAGGTACGTCTGGGGTTGAGGGCCCCCTTTTTTTTTTGGATTGAAATATGGGAGCAAATCAATAGAGCCCTCCGTTTTGCTGGCAACGTGCAACGCAGACACATGCTGGGAGCATCGATCAGAGCTTCTGAAGAATCACAGTTTTCCTCCCCTGCTCCACTCTGTCTCTCTGTGTGCCTCCCCCCCTCTCTCCAGCTCTTTCTCTTGTCTCTTTTCTCTCTGTTGCCTCTATAGGTTTTCAGATAAAAATAATAGCTCTGAGAACCAACAGAGGAGGAGGAGGAGGGGGCGGGGGTGGTTGTGACAGTGTTTGCGCTCTGCACCACAACCCAACAGTAAAACAATAAGAGGCAGTCTGACTAGCTGTGGCCTCTGGGAATAAACGCCTTCTTATTGCCATAAACAGCAATTTAGCCAGGGTAAAACACCGGATGCTTTAGTACTGTGTCATCATGATTACAACCACACGGCTGTGGCAGAGTGAATGATGGCCCTGGCACCTATTTAAATGCAGCGTCAAATTTATAGCTGTGTAAACCAATCTGAACATCAAGGCTAACCCCAATGATGACGCGTCAGAGCTGCCACAGAAACATGACAGATGTTCCGACACCAGTTCTGTAGTTTGGCGCTCATCTAGTGCTGGTTTGTGCGTTTGTTAAAAGCAGAGCGATTGTTATGCTGATGGAATTAGCATACAATGGCTCATGTCTGTACCGATGCATGTAGGCTTTTGATTTGCAGCCCACAGGTTAGCGGCTGAACAGTCATTTCTAATCTAACCGTCTATTTTCTGACCAGAGGACATGGAAAGCTTTGAACAGCTCTCTAAAAAGTATCATTATGAAGCCGAGAGTTAAACGTCCTGCTTGAATAAGCTCTGCTGGCCTGCAGGGCCACAGAACTACTCCGTATAACTCACCTGTCATGAATAAACATCCACCATCCGTAGATATCTGCCAGGTTTGCTGATTTCAAGTAGTGATTCACCGCTTGATTTGCATTTTTGTTATGCCGTTCCAAGATTATATTAAACTATTGAATCACCACGAGATGCTTTGACCACAGTGATGGTTCTTCCTGGTATTTTTAAACTGATAGCTCTTCCTGCTCAGGTCGGGTTCAGGGCCCGTAGAGCTCATTATCGTGGATGTTGGCAACAATACAAGAGCCTCTTCCACCATCGGGCCCCGCAGCATGTTGGATGAAACACGAGGAGGAGTTGGAAAGATGGCCTGTGTGTGTGATCAACATGAACAACTGGATAACGCTGTGTGCTAAAGTGTTCAGAATTACCTTCAGCTGGGGGACATTTACAGATGCATTAAACATGGACTTGGCTTTGGGGTGTTTTGAGGTTATTTCCATGGCAATTGCGTACTATCGGGGATCGTCATTGTACAGGTGTTGGAGTCAAAGTTGGTTTTATAGCAGCATCGGAATCAAATAGTTAAACAATAATAGTAAACCAAAAAAATGATGAGACTTAATGGCTGTGGCTGGTGGATGTTGAAAGAGTACAGCTGGTCTGTAAAAAGTCTACAGTGGGGCTAAATGGATGCTTTTTTAATTCACGCTATCATTGAGTGCTTTCTCACTGCTATGTGATGCTGCTTCCTGTGACACACATTACTGTCATTCTGTTTAGTTTGTACGGTGTGTACAGTGTGTGCAGGATAACAGAACAATTACTCACCAAATGTTGAAGAAACATGCTGCAGATACACATTACAGCTTATTGTTATGTATGGTAACAGCCTTAATAAAAGCTTCTGTGTTTACTCCAACTGATAGTTGATTCTTAGATGCCCTGTTACACCCTGTTAGCTTAGCCTCACAAACAAGCTTGGCTTCAATTGAACAGCCGATGTTACATAGATGTCATGGACACGTCTGTAACGTATAACCAGGTCAACTGCCATGTCTTGAAACACATTGTTAAATGCAAATTTGGAGGTGATTATTGAGGAATTGTGAAACGCGTTGTTTTCCGTTGTCATCATTCAATTTCCATTATGATGTATTGAAAATAAGTTTCTGATGGCACTTTTCTTAAGTGCTAATCTGAGGTAATTACAATGTATTTGCAGCAATTTCTATGTTGACATTGCACAGCTGTTCCCGTGGTTTTTGAGGATTGACTTTTTGCAGATCTGATGACACCACTTCTTGTTAACCTTAATGCTGAATGTGTTGCATTCAATTAACAGATTCTTCACTTTTTCTCTCATTCACATCCGTCCTGCTAATTTTCTTTTTTTATCACACAGGTAAAGTGTGAGTTTGCAGAAAACTAAATGAAAAGAAACTGCTGCCAGCTGAAAGGTTAAGCCAATTAAATCATTGTAACAACTGCATATGAGCCTCCTGCTTCAGTATTAATATCAGTTGTGGTAACACTAATGTAATTTACAGGAGGCAGCAGACTTATGCACACATGCCAAACATACTCAGTTATTTGACTTAATCCCAGTAAACATTTGAATACAGCCATTTAATCCCAATTCACAGCATGTATTTCTTTATTCTAATGAAATCAAATCGTCGCATTAATTTCTCAGCAGCCAACAGGAGAAAATAAAAGGATCACTAGGGGAAAATGCGAAGGAATCGCTAACTTCGTGTCTTTAATAGGCATTAAAGAGACCAGCGGTGCCAAAAATAAGCTGCACCCTGCGAGTACTTGAAGATGCTGTTTTCACAGTAATCATCACCCCCTCCAGTTATTTCACATATTTAATATGCAGAAGCTACATCCACTAGTCACAACGTTTTAACCAAATGAACTGCATCCAAAAAGAATCGGGTTGGTTCCAGATGCACAGACAAATTATCCCATTAAATATTGTAATTATAATAATTATACATTTTATTTATAGAGCGCTTTTAAAGGTGGCTAGAAGACTCTTTGAATGAGTTAAAGTAATCATTATTAATATATACCACACAATGGTAATCGGCGAAAAAAAAGCATTACATAGGTTCAGAGTTCTGTTTGGAACATATGGCTGCAGTCTGATTATTACACACACACACACACACACACACACACACACACACACACACACACACACACTGATTGACAGAGAGTGAGACAAGATCATTTTATTTGCTGGAGTAATTCTATCAAGCAAAGACATCATCAGTAATGGATCACACATGGATCACTACCCTTAAACCTCCTCCTCTCCTCCTGTCTCTTTTTTATTTCCCCCCTCACTTCCCCTTCGAAGACTTTTAGATCCAATTTGCAGTCCTCTCTGTGCCTGCGTTCCCATCTTTCCCAGCTTCAGTGTATACAGCCGCCTGAAGCTCTGTGTGAACTTGTCTTCACACTAGAGATTGTATCTGTCGTTCCAGGGAGAAATGGAGCATACAGGGGATAAGATGTTGACAGTGGACTATCCTTTTTCACCATTTTATAGAACATATGATACACGCATACATATATATATATGTGTGTGTGTGTGTGTGTGTGTGTGTGTGTGTGAGAGCAGTGCACTCATGCTTCCCCCCATTTCCGATAATCTCACCACACACCACCACAAGTGAGAAGCTGGGCCCTTGCAGGCTGCATTCCAAACACTCTCAAGGCTGGAGGCAAAGCAACATGAATTTCAATGAATTATTAAACAGGATTATTTATTTACTTCCTCCGCACCCTGAACCACCTAACTGGCAAATCTACATAGCATTTTATTCGGAACCTGTGGCACATTTGTATGCATTATTTACTCACATGGCTGAATATTTTCTTTGGGATGTTGAGTTTAGTCTATTCCCCTTTGGTAATCATCCTTAGTGGACGTTGCATTGTGTAGCGCCGCAACTCTAATGGACTTTGATTGTACATCGCACTGCGCTTATCTCGCTGAAGAGATTGATTTTGAAATGGCTATTAGCATAATTTGTTTTTGTGGCCATCATGTGGTGCCTCTGAATTTTGGTTTGTTTTAGATTAATGACATTGTGTGAATCAAGTGGTATTGTTCTGGTGGCTGAGGGTATGCCAAATGTGTGTGTTTGAGTGTGAGAGTGTGTTGGCAGTGGGAGAAAGAGATGAATAAGCGAGCAGAGGACTGGAGCTCTGCCAGCCGTGAGACTCCGGCGCACTGCAGATGAGCCAAACCTCCATCCATTCACATGGAGCTCTCCATGGCGGGGCGACGACATGCTCCCACCGCCCCTCCCAATTGATGTGGCGCTACATGTCAACGTGTACTCTAATTCTCCAGCCGTAGCAGACACTGAGCCATCGTGATTAAATATCAAATCTGAAAACCTCCTGAGCCAACAACCTTGGTTTTATTATAAAGTTTAAATGAGAAAATCTTACCACTCTCATGGTAAACATCATTATGTATTTATAAAAACCTTGCCTTGGATCATTAACGGCGCGGCACACATCAAACATGGCACCTTAATAAATAGCAAACAGCCCACGTGTAAGTGAAGCGCAGAGTGTGTGACCTATGCTAATAGCACACAGATGAAATGTAAATCTAGGTAAATGAGATGACACCTCCACTGGTGCCGTCTGAGGGAGCGGAGCTGTTCTTTACGTTGCCTTTCATCCAGTGAGAAACGGTGTGTGTGTGTGTGTGTGTGTGTGTGTGGGGGGTCAGCAACACTCACACTGCAGAGATAGAGATGCAGCTGGAGGGCAGTTAGATTAAAGTCGGATCCTCCTCATATCACTGCCAGGGGTGCAGCATGTGCCTGATAGAAATATGAGTGTGTTGTGTCAGGACTGAGTCGGTAATGAATGCGCCCGCAGGGCTAATAAATGCACATGAGTTGTGGTGTTATACAGCTTTTCTCTGTAAACACTGCCGCTCACGCATCGTCTTCTTCTGAGATGTATGCTCATTGAGGAGCTCCGTGTCAGGTTTACTGGTATAGAAACGGCTTAAGCACTTACATTCACATATATCCGTGTGCCTCCGTGAGCCATTGTAGGCACCTTGACAGCATTTGCGTTAAATGTATGCACACTGTAAAGCAGATATATTTATTTGAGGTACAAATAAATGCCTGCAAGAAGCGCTTTAATCATCTTGATTTTAAAGTCATAATATAAAGGCACAAGTAGGATATGCTATTTGTAAACACTACATTTGACAGTTGGCCCCCTCACCCCAGATCAATGAGGGTTACAGTGCTCCCTACGTCTGAAAGCAGACCCTTTAATCACTCTCGATTTAAAGCTTTTTCCACTGAGTTGAGTGTTTAGCTGTGCCTGCCTAACCTTGCATTGCATTGATTTTTGAAATATCACGCGAGAGTCTGGTAAATAGTACAGTCAGCTACCGGCGTGGTTTAGGTGCGCCTGACTCGACACATAGTCGACTATCCAACAACCTTGGTGCGTCTTAAAGATGAAAGCATAGTGTGTGAAATAGGATCAGTAATATCAGTATTTATGTATTAAAAGTAGAGCAAAGAATAGCACTGAGTTTCCTCGATGGAAATTACGTTTTTTCTCCCGACTGGCTTCGGAAAGAGCTTGATTGGCAGATGCTTAATCCAATCACCTGCCAAGTACTTTTGAAAGTGGCTTTCCTTTTCCAAACTGTTTCCAATGACAGCTTTTAAAATGGCTCTGTGTAAACGATCACCTTGGGACCATTTTTGTTCTCATTATCTTTCTCTTGTAAGCGTCCTTACGATCTGGAAACTGGTCGCTATGATTTATAGAGGTTGATAATAGGGCTGCACGATATTGAAAAAAAGTGACATTGCGATATTTTTTTCCCCCTGCGATATATATTGCGTTTCTTTTAAACTATATTTAACCGGATGAAGGATTTTAGTCACGGACGTCTGGATCTTAACTGGTTGACTCATCATACCTTAAGAAGTCATGATCTAACATGTCATGATAATGCAGGTTGCTTCCCCTCAAATAAGGGGGTTCATCTGTGAATGAAGAAGAGAAGAACCTTTTTGTATCCAAAATAGTTCCAGATGGCAGATGCTGCTTTTCTTTTTGGAAGTAAATCTTCATTCTCTCCGGTATTGTCCTCCTGTGCCTCGCTCATTTTTTACCGGTGTTTTGATGGTCTGCAAACTAGCGGGGCGGGGCCTGCTGTGATCTGATCAAGAATGATTGTGATTGGTGGTTTGCTGTGCATGCAGAGCCTGCATGTCACTCACTCAAGGACCCCTGACATGAGAGCCGCGCACATTTTACTTTTGTAGCAAGCAGCAAAATAATTGTAACATGACGTGTTTGAGTTAATTTACCTACTTAATATCGCACGTCCTAAAAAAAAGAATATCGTGCATGCGGTTATCGCCATGACACGATATATGGTTCAGCCCTAGTTGATAACCAAAGAGGGCTCCAGGGGGTCTGCAGATAACAGATACACATTTGAGAAACATAATTTTTTAAAAGTGTTTAAACATTGTTTTTTCCTAATAAATGTTAGCCTCTCTGCTTTGCAAATGTAAGATTCAAAGTCAGTTATTCTGAAAGAAATATGCAAAATGTTAAGATGAGAAGTCAAGCACAAATTGCTTTATGTTGGATGTGAATCCAGAATCCAATTTTTACATGGAGCAGGAAGGCAACAAGTCAACCCACCTCCCACTCACAAGAACAAGCAAACTTGCTCCAGCTGTACGGCAGCACATGAGTGCCAGCACCACAATACAATCTGTTCTTAATGAGAAGCAGAAGTTTTCTGGTTTTAATGAGCCAGAATGAGGTTTTCATGTTTTTTTGTGATTAGATATTTACATAGTATAATGATATGTTTCTTATTTGACTGTTATGACACCACCGACAGATACTATGGAGAAATGTGTCATTAAAACGACACACCAACATAAAGTAACAAGTTTATGACAGTAATGCGTCTTTTTGCATCAACACTAATCGAACCTTTTGCTATTGAGAACTTATGGACTCTTATTAAGGTAACATGTCTGTGCTCTTCATCTGAATGATTCAAATCAGTCATTGTAAATGTGTCTGAAATATTAGACGATACAATGTCCTTGCATTAGGCCTCAACTCGGTCTTGTTCTTGTTAAAATTAGTTTTTTTTTTAAACCTCCTTGTTGCATCAAGATTATTTAAAATGTGGTTATAAGAAAAACAGTTTCTTGTAATAAAATAAGTAAAAAGAAGAGAACTTTTCATCATAATGAGAAACCGAGCAGAACATTTTCCTTGATGATGGCAGAAATTCACCGCTGTTGCAATTTGTCTTAAATCTCCCTTCGCAACTTTTTCTTCTTTCCACTGAGAAAAAGAAAAGATAACGTCTCATATGATTCACCTGAGTTTCAGGCGGCTGGTGACCTCCGACCTGTGCTCCTATCTGACCAGTCTGGCCAACAGTGTGAGGCGGAGCGGAGCCACAGGAAGTAGTTTGATGTGTGAGCTCGCTGCTATATCTGGCGGTGCTGAGCGTGGGGTCTGGGGTCTGGCAGGGGCCTTCCCAGGGGGGCCTCACCTCCGAGCTACCTACTCCCGCATGTCTCTTTGAAGTGCTGGGGGAAGGTTAAGTGCTGGCGGGGGGTGCATAATGGCTTCCTCAGGTCGTGTTCTGTCGGGGGGGAGAGAGCTATGCGGCGTTGTCATATGCGGTTTGTAAATGCGGCTGGATCGCTGCTGCCGTGCGCGGGTTACACGGCCGACACAAACATCAGAGAAAAAGGTATTATTCAGGCTGGCACTGCGCTGATGCGCCCTGACATAATAGAATATAAAGGATGTGGGAAGGGAAGTTGCATTAAATATCTCACAGGGCGCCTCCCTTTCATCACATGGCCACACACTGGACCATCCTCAGCGGGGTCTTAAACAGAGGAGGGCTGCACTGATGACATGCTGTCGGGGAGAGACGGGGTGCAGAGCTGAGCTATGCTAACGCAGGCAGACAGCGGCACTCTGCCTGCTGCTTCCTGTGCATCTGCTCCTCTCTATCTCACTGTCTATTGTTTGTACACATTTGCCTTCCTATAGCTCTTCGACATCATCATTTTTCTTCTTGTCCTGCTCTTTGACATGTATCCCCCCTCCTCATTATTCACCCCTTTCTTTGAATGCTCCTTGGTGTGGTCTGTTGTCAAGCCTGCGTTGAACCTTTCTGTAATGCCTGCGCCTATTTTATTTGTTTTACTGAATCAAGGCCACAGCAGCGAGCTCTGACAGGCCTCTCCATCATGCTCGACCTAGTGATTGATCTCAGATGGGCTTCGGGAGACTAAGGACTTACAAAACAAACAACCAGTGCACACACAGGATGCATGTGAAACGTCTCCCGCTCACCAACATACAATACATCTCCCGTTGCCAGTTGACATTAAGGTAAAAGCGAAATGGTGAAAGTTAAATGAATTGAATCTCCGTCCCGTCTCATGCTTGATTAAGATGAAGCCATTTCCAGCATGTTGCTCTGTTCTCGATGTGAGCACTCACAGTAAAAGCCCTTTTATTCACACTTATTTAGATTAGGCTCCATCAGCCCATTAGCATGGATGCTGTGGCCCCTTGGCCAGAGTTTTACTCCTGACATCCAACTCAATCATTTATGCTAGCCAGCGCCAGTGTCCATGTCTTGCACAGAAAGATGGCAGCCTGCTCCTCAGATGGCCTTGCTGCATTTGTATGAATCTGCACAGTGCCGTGTAACTCACATATTGCATGATGTCGGGCAGCATTAACATAGTCGATTGCAAATCTCGAAATCAGACGATATTGATTCTTGCAGCTCTTTCATACAGAAGACAAAACTGCCTCCGATACCTCGGTTTGATTGCTACATGTGTGAAATGGGATCCAAACTGCACCACAGTCTGCCTCCATTTACACAGAGGGCTCCATTGATAACAAATGATAACAGTGAGATCTCCGGAGGAGGATGTCTGAGTCACAGATGACACAGATTACTGTGATGCTTTAATAGGGAGCACTGAGGAGTGTGTCCATACAGGACAGCAGGATGGTGGATGGTGTGAGTGACACTGCAGAGGCAATGGGAAGGAGCCCGGTGGCGAATAGAAGAAAACAAACAAAGAAGAGTCAGAGGTGCAAAGACAAAACACTGGGCTCCTGCTTATGGAATATTTTTCAATTGATTCATCTAACTAGTATTACGATAAGAACATTTGTCTTTAATAGAATTTTCCTCAAAACAATTGTTTTACAATGTTCTAATTAATAAGGTCTGCCTAATTAAAAAATTAAAACGCATTCAGAGACCTGATATCTTACATGTGGCTTTTTCACTTTCTAAGAAGAAATGGTTGCTTTCTAATGATGTATCTCTTGCAAACGAATGCATAATGATATCACATTATGTTGAATTCAAGGTCTGCCGTAAAAACAGTATTCTCTCTGCGTCCCTGGATTGAACTCCCCCCCCCATCCCTCATTTTTCCCTTCATGCACTCTGCTCTGTTTCTCTATTGTTCACTACCACCCTTTGACCCTTTGCCCCCCTGGTCTCCTTCCTGCATAAACATGTCCCATTAACAGTAACTTACTGCATTCAGATATCTCTCAGGCAGCCCATTAAGGTCAACTGTGTTGAACTTGAATTATACTTCTGCCAACATTTTTCATAATTACATTCAAATGGGCTATGGGGGCGACTATGATATGAATTCCTTCTGGTTTCTCATTATCGCGACTCGATGAAATGCCACTGAATGTGACATTTAGACCATCCGTAGTCATTTCTGTAAGAAAACGGTTTGGATTCTACATGATTAAACTGTAGTTGTCACTGTCGGTGTACATAACGTCCACGATGTCGGTGAATCAAGGCATTGCTGGGAGTGGATTGCAATTTCTTTCACTGTAAACCCCATCAGTAACTGAAACACTAACTCATTCGCCTTTAATTCAATTGGAGTCGTAATGTTGTTCATGGTTATTTGCTAGAACAACAGACTCACTTCCCATCATCATAGGCATGTCCCCGACAGGCTGAGATAGTGAGGGCTGCAGCAGAATGGATGAGCAACTGAGGTCAGGAAATTCCCACATGAATTGTCCATCCCCGAGCTCAGGACAGTAATGAACAAGCAGTATTGTCCGTCATTCTGAAATTGGAGCACGCACGCACTCACTCACGCACTAACTCACGCACTAACTCACGCACGCACTCACGCACGCACTCACTCACTCACGCACGCACACACGCACACACGCGCACACACACACACACACACAC
>CALSBZ010046870.1:1891997-1907507 GCA_943591055.1 Gobionotothen gibberifrons | reverse complement strand
CAGACTGAGCTTTAGCTGAAAAGCTGAAGCAATAATTTATCCATCACTCGTATGAAAAATGGAACACATGCCAAAAGACAACACATACAGAAAGGAGAAGAAATTGCACAAATATCATACAAGGGGGGAATCCACAGTGAATCAATTATCAGCACTTCCATCCGTGTCAGACGGGGACCCTGCTAGGAGGTGAGCCCAAAGGGTGGGAGGTGGCAGGGATTACAGCCCACAGCGAGGATGAAAGGAGCAACACGGCCTCAAAAAGAGAAGGAAGGATGACCCGAACCCTCAAAGGGAGATAGACAGGTCGAGCTTTGAGGAAAGAAAGCCGTGGACCATAAAGAGGCTTATTTTGTAGCGCCAACCACAACACCTTAAATCCTGTTTACGTCCTGTTATGAGCCTCCTCTGGTATCAGCAGGTGAGAGAGCCCAGGCTGAGCCGGCAACTGTCTGCTGTCTCTGTTTGTGTTATTAGCAGAACAAGAGTGGGGATTGAAAGGAGAGTCCTCTCTGCTCCGAGCCAGGAGGAAGTTCTCTGTTGCCAATCCCACTCCTTTACACTTGGTGTGTGTGTGTGTACGTGTGTGTGTGTGTGAGTGCGGTTGATTGCACATGTGTGTAGCGGACACAGTGGGAACACATTGCTATTTGCATGAGCTTCACATTCATTAACAGTTCATATGAGAGAGCATAATTAAAAGCTTGCTGTGTTTGTGATTACCCTGTAGCACCTGTCCTACTGCATGTCGCTTCTGCCCACAATGCAACACTCACTAACACACACTCTCGTAGGTGATGGGAAAAGCTTCAGGGGACACAATTTATTATTTGAAGTTAGATGAGATTCATGAAGTTGAGATATGACTCATTACATCAGAAGAGTCATTAAATGTGATCAGTGGGAGAACAAATGGGAATGTCGGAGCATCCCAACAGCAATGCAAATAAAATACAAGTATTTAACTGTGGCTAATCGAATATGTATTATTGGTGGAGGGGGTAGTATCGCATGTTGTGAGGCATTATTGTCTTGTTACATGGACACTGAGTTTCGATGAATTATAAATATTGCAAACACAAATTACATTTATTTACATTTCTGTCGAAGTCATCGAGATTTCGGAGGTAGAGGAAATGGAGAAATGTAAGAAAGGAATCAGAAATGCACAGAAAGCTTTATCTTATTGGATAAAACCGATGTTGAAAAAACATTCGAGGTTAAAAATAGTAAATAATTGCAACATTAATAATAATCCCAATACTCAAACATTTTAAATCGCGTATCGTGATGTAAGTATTGGGATGATATTGTATCAGGCCTCATAATATGTGTCCCAATGTTGCACGATAAAGCATGCTGCTATAAATGTGTTCCCATAGCTGCAATCACATGCATGCCACCATGAGATAAACACATTGGATTCTTTAAAGAAAATATATAAAGGGACTGTTGGCGGCCCTCTTTAGGACTCTGCATCTCAGATGAGGTTTGAAGCAGTGTGTGTGAGAAAGCTTTTCACTTAAGATGCGTAGTGACTCCGTAATTTGGTATTTTTGGAGAAGAGGGGGCGGGCCTACAGATTCAGCCTGGGACTTGGTGCACTGGTTTGTTCAGTCAGGAGCCCCTGAAGGACAGAGGAAAGAGTTAAGGGAACAGGGAGGAGCTGAGAGATGATGTTTGATTAGCTCAGACATTACTCACCAGGGTTGCTGTTTCTCTCAGCTATAACCCGTTTGTCTTCCATTCTCTAGTCAGCTGCTGTAGTGCGAGACAGAAGAAGGTAAGGGAAAGAGAGTTTTCAAGGCAGGAGGGGTGGACGACGGTGAGGGCATATTTCAGTGAGTTAATGTTAATGTTTTATAAAGACAGGAGACTAGGAAGACAGATCAAATAAATCAAAATCCATGGCGCTGAGGCAAAGATATCCAGACTTTTATTCCCTTGAATGGGTTAAGATTCAAAAACACCATATCCTATATTTCCCATAATGCAGCTTGATCATATATGTTATAAGCCCCTACCCTGACACAAACATGTGTTTCAAACTCCACTCCTCGAGTATCTAGATTGTATTTTTCAACACAAAAAAAAAATCCGGACTTTGGAGTGTTCCTTCCTAATGTGCTCCTTGTGATAAATAGACTGAAGTTGTCTGGTGTCAAGCCAGTGGAGGGTTCTTTGAAGAAATGAGAGGCTCAGTGGTGAAAAGAGGGCAGAGGAAGGGAAGGGAATAAAGGAGATGATTTTAAAGAGAAGGCAAAGAAATGGGAGGCTCACGGGGGAAACAATGGATTTGAATAGGTTTATTGACTGCATTGCTTTTCAGATCAAACTAGTTCTGTCACTGGATGATAGTAAATTCCTCTGAAACCTATATAAGGCCAAAGGTGGAGGAGTAATGACTAGCCTGCACAATTAACAAATGGATAATGGCTCCCACCTCCCACCTTCTTCCTGATCTGATGGCTTTGCAAAGCATAGCCCGGTAATGACACTAGTCTCATTCAGCCCACAGAGGGGATTTCTTTCAGCTGTCTGGCATGATAATGACCGTTTGGCCAATGTTCTCTCCGTTATCAGACCTAAACTCCCCTTTTTGTCTGAGACTCGCATTGTCTCCACAAGGTAAAAACGTCCCCCTTATGGGGTATGATTTAAAAGTATCGTCAAACTAAGCTGACTACCTTTTTAAATCACATATCTTTCTCCGTCATCCGTATGAAGACCGTGTTTTTAACAACCCAAAGCACCACTTCAACACTTTTCAGAGTGGAGGAATAAGAAAGAAAAAACACCTCACGACATGTGCCTTCACACTTAATGTCAGGCGCTCTGTGGCAAAAGTGTTCGGCAGCCAATTTCTCCGACACCTCCAACTCTCGGTGCGATTGCTCATTGTGAATGCCACATGTACAATGCCTTGCCCTACTGAAACACAATTTAAAATCCTCAAGGCAGGGTGATACAGGAAATAACCTGCTGAGACTCCGAGAAGACACTTTCAGGACATACATGTACTTGCACAGATTCTCGAGCGATCGCTGATTTTGTCAGTCTTCAATAATTTGTTTGTCCGGACCAATCAGCGTCCTGTTAGTAGCTCCTGTGGCTACGGAGAGGGTTTAGGTGTGTGTGACGCAACGCAGAGATGGAACTGTTATTCCAAAAATAATAACCTCCTAAAGATGCTAGGATAGCTGATGCAATAGCCTGAATTTTATCAGAACTGAAGAGTGTTTCTTCATCAAAGAAGAGCAAAAAAACGGCACCGACGGCTATTCTCAATGTTTTTCCTCCTGACGGGCTTGGGTAAGATATTTAATGACAGATGGTTTATCCAATCACCTGCCAAGTGTTTTTTTGAAGGTGCCTGCCCTTTTCCAAACTGTTTCCAATGACTGTGTTCAAAACCCATCTCGCTCATCGGTAACCAGCCCATTTTCTTTTGTACACGCTTTGTTGTTTGCTACAATAGAAAAAGGGAACACAAATAAATTCATTTGTTTTTCAGTTGTTTTTCTCGGTCAGTATAAGCAGAGATTTTCTGAAGTGGCCTAAAAAAGCTGGTGTAAATCCACAGTGTTTACCTGTAGTGCTTTAGATACGGCCTAGAAATCCCACTTGATGAGGCATCTGTATTTCAGGTCAGCGTTTTGTAACCGCCTCAGTTTTTCTTGTTTTCCTCGCCTTGCTGAGCAAACGTGATAAACCAGGGACAAAACACCACCAGGGGCGTGGCGTGCGAACAAGGTCGGCAATTAAATGTGTCTGAACACACTAAATACTCTCCCTCCACATTAGCGAGTAGCTCTGGGAGACAGCCGCTCTCATTGTTTAAGCTTACAGCAGCCCTGGAGGGGGGGATGGCGGGGGTGAGGAGTATCACGTTCATACAAGGGATGAAAAGGAAATTTGATAAAAGCAACAAGTGTGACCCCTCTTTATAGCAGGGCGAGTTTATCTTTCAGACTGATGGTGGAAGGTGCGGAGAGGTGCCCCGGGAGGCCACCAGAGAGGGAGAGGGAGGGAGGGAGGGAGGGGGATGAAGCAGAATACCCTCACAAAGCACACCATTATTTTAGTGGCCCCCCTCTCCTGTGGGAGACTTGGCTGAATGCGCCTCTCCAGGAGCACAACTCAGTCAAGGCAACAGTGCTTAGCTATTCATTTATCTGAATAACAAGTGGAATGAGGCAGAGAACGAAGCAGAATGAGTGCAGGTGGGGAGACAGTGGCCGTTTCTCAATCTCAAGGATACTGGCTTCCAAGCCAATATTTCAAGGATGCTACGTCATCAAGTGGCGCAGCAGGACCGTTCCAATGTCCAGCATACTTGGAATTCCACCGAGGCCGCGTCCTTGGTTTGGGGGAAATTTCGAGGCTGCACTTGGGTAGACTTCGCGTCCTTAAAATCCCCACAATGCTTTGCGCACGGACCAATTTCAAAAATCCTTGTGGAGAATGGCTGAACCGACGCAGCACACATTTAAATGTCAGTATGTAGTGGCGTAGAACATGTGTTAACTTTGTTACATTTGTTATCACCAAAAATGTGTACATTTTCGGTACAGTTTATGTTGAAACCGTTAGAGAGCGTGGCACACTTGTTAGCCTGTTCCATTCTTCTTCGTTTTCCGAAGCCGTGGCTTGGAAGTATACTTGCTTAGTTTCTGAAGGAAGTGACTTGGAAGTACGCGACTACCAAGCCAGCATCCTCGAGATTGAGAAACGGCCAGTGTTTGTACACACACTCACATTAATGTAACAGATGACTATAAACCCCCGACTGAACGCTGCCGGGACATCCGTCTAACCAGAAGAGTTGATCCCACTCGGACCAGTGGCGGGGCTGTAAAGAGGCGTAGAGCTGTAATCCTGTTGGGGCTCCCTGAGATTTGATGTAAAAGCTTTCCTCTGCACTCATCCTCCACTGTAGATCCTGTTGAAGTTACAAATTGTTTTAGCCTCTTGGCTTGGCTGGCGTCTCCCCGGCCTTCATCACTTCTCTATGTGGAGTTGGCAGCAGCACAAGAGGAGCTGTCCCACTTCTATCCGTCTGCTTCTTGTTTGGTACACTGAGTCTGTGCTATGGTGCCTCTGTGTTTTCGACTTTCAACATGCACCTACAGTATACTTGTGCTAATATTAGAGACATTGAAGTGATTCGCTTAACATGAACAGGGATTAATGCTGACTCATGACCAGGGTTGCAAAGGGTCAGTAGAACAGAACAAGTTTTAATTATTTTATTGAACAATTATTTGTTTCATTGAAGATCGAAAACAGGAATGTTGAGTTAAATATTACTCACCCCCCCCCCCAACCCAAATGAATACAAATGCACCCCCCCATCCAAAAATCCCCACAAAGTCCCATTCAAAATGTTAAATGAAAAGATGTGGCTTAATTTGTCTTGTGCTTTGGGCTCAAAAGTGTGATCCAGTCTTCTCGAAATCATCTGTGCATGTGATGGAGGAATGCACAGTGCCTGTAGGGGGTGTGGTCTCAATAGCCATGCAGTAAGCAGTGTGCTATGGCATCTGTTTGTTTTAGTCATGATTATGCTAAAATATACTTTCCCCAACTATATTTAAGTTCCCTTTGAAGAGCCAACCTTCAATTTTGAAAATTCCCAGTTTATTCCCGTTAATTCCCATGGAAAGTTTCCATCTTTGAAAATTCCCGGAATTTTGCAACCCTACTCATGACAACATTTAGCTTAGGGCCCCAATTTGGGAACAATAAAATAAAAACGTCCACTTAGACTTGAAGATGAACTTCCGTCTAAGCGATGCCAACTCTATCACAACACAGAAACATTAAAGAAAGGAAGAGGAAAAGCTTGTGTGGACAAGAGAGAGGGTTTTAAAATATAGATACAAGCGTAGACGTAATAGGAACACTTTCTTTGATTGTGAACCCAACAGTAGCTTACGATTCTCAGATTTGTCTTTTAAGTGTACAAACTAAACTGCAGTGAATGTATTCTCTACTAACAGTAACAACATGCACGTTTGATTGCACTGTAGCAGGTCGCCGTTACGTATATCCCTTACAAACTATGGGTATCTAGTTATGAGTCACATCACCCCCTATTCCTGTTCTAGCAGTTCTCATACGTATCGAACTGAAACGACATCCAACAGATACTATATACCTTATGTGTGAAATATAGTCAAGTTCATGGGAGCAACTGGCTGCTGCGACTGCAAGCGTGAACACATCCTATATGCCCAGATGCTCCTGAATACATTTGACAGTAAGCACACATTCCTTTCCCCTGGTGTATTGTACTCCCTTGTGGTCTCATCTTTATTGAGATTTCCTTTTTGCTGATTTGTAGCATTTCTCTGAAAACCTCTCACAAAGTGTCCTGAAAGCGGCACTGATTCCCAGGTCAATGGGTAGTTAAAAACCCTGGTGAAGACGTCTGAATAATTCTCTTCTAGTGCTCTCACATCAAAGGCAGATTTCTATCCGCTACCTTCCAGTCGCCTCTGGCCAAGTGTTTAAACAACGCCACAGACAGTAGGAGCCTCTGTCAGCAGCTTGAGGACTCCATAATATCTGCTGCTATAGCTGCGTCACTGCCAGCAGGCTGAGCACTGACATCCTCCTGCAGCCAGGACGCCTGTTAGTGCACCAGGAGGGAACAAGCGCTTAAGCCCACCTAAGAACAGGTGATCCTTCACAGATGGAAGAGGCTTCACCCAAGGGAGTTCACGCTCTATCGTTTGCATCTTTGGCTCATAAATCTTTTATAAAGGATGTCAGTTTTGCTTACACAGAGGGGAGGCAAACGCCCCTCAGGAGCAGGATGAAATGCAGCTACAAAAGGCCTCTGCAAGCTTTACTGGGTCTGTGTGTCTTGCTTCTCTCGTGTCGGGGAGAGACACTTTTTTTGTGGTACACTTTGTGGAACTATTCTTGATCCCAATTTGATGCGTGTTCCCTCTTAAATGTGCTTATTGTGTGTTACAGCATATTTACCATACTAATGGTGGGGACCATTCAGATGCAAATGAGTAAAGGCTGTTTGGAATGTGTCCAACTCCCCCCCCCCCCCCCCCCAGCATTACACTGGATTCCTGAATCACTTAGTTTCAATATGTATTCTCGCCCAACTATTATACTTTGTCGGGGTAATATTCGTCTGCACAAAGGCACCAGCATATGCGCATTATTCAGTCTCTCTGACATATTTAGATACGCATGCATTTAGAGAAGGACACATGGAGTAACACAACACATTTCGTTTAAGACGCTTAGCAATGTGCAAACATAAAATCCAGCTTGTGTCCTTCTCTTCTCTGCTTCTTTGTCTTCTCGTCTTTTTCTCTCTCTGCCTTTCTCTAAAGCAAGGGATGGTTCATGGACTGTCTGCTGTATCGCAGTTCTAACTGCTTATGACATTAACGCTGTTTGCTTTGATCTAACCGTCTCTGGCAAATGGCTTTTTCTGAGACACGGCGGTGAAATGTAACACTTTTAATGTGAAAACAGAACTGTCAGGGAGTCACACAGTCACACGTAGGAACAGCTTGTACGGTCCTCTGCTTTTTAATTCTGTCAAAACAACTCTGCTGATACGAAGATGTCCTCAGACTAGTTTTGATTTAACTACGCACATGTAAAAACACGTAAATAAACAGCAAAAGATAAATATACCTGTCATATATAACATAATTAAGTATTTCAAGTCTGAAACATACAAGGTAGTAAATAGTTATCAGGTACTCCCCCCTATTTATATTACATTTTGTAAATCGAATGAATGCAACTCTTACATAGGAATATTCCACCTTTCCACCCCAGTGTGTACAATCTCACCCAAATCAAGTAAAAACTAGGGCAATATAAAAATCCCAACAACAATTCAATCGCACTTAAACAAAACAAAAGAAAGGATATTCTCTACCCCCTATACACCAGTTCGTCCATTTTATTTTCATGTTTTTTATTTTTGCATTATTCCTCCCTAATGGTTCCGGTCTTTTTCATTTCAATCAACTTTTGGAAACCATTTAGTAACAATTGATTTGTTGGGCTGTACTTCAAGATTGAATTTGTCTTGAAGCAACCACATTTTTAAACTTGACTACTTTAAATTTGATAAAAGAGTGGGTTCTTTATAAGTGGTTTGATATACAATTGATATTGCTTTGGTCTGTTCCCACTTTCACACAGTTAGCAGTATAAGGTATAACAAACTTTGATTCAAAAAAATCTGTTGTCTTTATATTACATCCCAATTGCATTCGAATTGCTTGGTCTTATCGGGGACACTTAGATTTGAGTGAAAGTGTTTGGCTTGTAAAATAAACAATACAGATCAATGTAGAGAGCTGAATCCTTGTTCACAGTGAAGTCCCACATCATTAGAGAGTAGGACTCTTCCTGTAAATGTCAATGTGCATTAATGCGGGAAGAGAGCCAGCGGGTTCCCTTGATAATTTCCGCCACCCTGAAGTCATTGTTGCTATGTAATTGTATTTGTGCAACTCACCTGTTTGCTTGGGGAGTGATACTTGCTCTGTAAATCGAATGATGTCGTTGATGCCGCCACTAATGAGTGATTTAATGATATAAGTGTGCTGGGTTAATGCCAACCCGCGGCCGTAAGGAAACAACGTCCCACTCGAGCGGACTTGCCAGCCAAATGAACGCCATTATTGCCTGTGTGCTGCATGAGTGGAGATGATGAGCGGGAATTAATCACTCTGTCTTTTCCTCCAGACTTTTGTGTTTGTTACTTCACTTTCTCCCTCCGTCTCACGCGCCCTCCATGTCTGGACGTTCACTGCACTCATCAACAATCTCTGGCTGGATCTCCATTTCAACATTAGCTAGCCGGTCCGTTTAACTCCATCATTTCTTCCGTTCTTGTTGGCAGCCTCTCTCTGTCTTCACTAATCTGTCTATCTGTCCATCCATCAAAATTATCTTCTGTTTTCCATGTAATAATGTTGTGCCTCATAGTCAATATGCGTGGGGCGGGGAGGTGAAACGAGATGGCCGTTAGTTACTTTGCCAGGATATTACAAGCCTGTGGCAAACAAATAAACTGCCACCCGATGAAGAGAAATGTGCTGCTTTAGCATATTTCCCTTAAGCTCTTTATGCAATGTTACTCTCATTATGCTCCTGCAAACTTATATTGGATTTCCACTGTGTGTCATGGAATGAAGAGCAAACATGCAAGTTTCAAATCAACATTTGTGCTCGAGAGAAGCTGGGGCGCGACAGGTGATCAAGCAGGAGGCACTTACATTTTTTTCCCACGACCCAGCCTTAAAGCAACCGAAATGGGGCTCAGCAATACATCTTCTACTCAGTTGTGTTGAAAGGAAAGAGAGAGTAAATAACTATTGATTGGGCCGCCGCAGGGTTGGGGTTCGCGGCCTGCTAACTGCTAGTCTGGCTGAGTGGCTATTATTAGCATTGCTCAGCATGTCGTGCACGACCCAGGTAAGTGGCTGTCCCTGACAAATGCTGTTTGTCGGCCCAGTCCATTATCTGCGGGGAGCAAGATGACCGCTGGGCCTCTCTGCTAATATGCAACGAGATGCTTATCAGTTCAAATTAAGAGGAGGCCCTCCCAGAGACCAGGGGATGTAATTGTTTTTGACAAGCCGCAGCCCCACAGCCATGAACCCTCTGGGGAGAAAATGGAGGCAACTTTGGTTCCATTCACATTCCAGCGGGTTGGTATTGGGGTTAATCCATTTGTCTGAGGGTCCATCAAAAGTATGCAGATGAGTTTCTTTTCCACCAGTGTTTGATCTAATATGGCATCAGATCAGTAACATTGTCATGACACGGCAGGGAATTAGCTGACATTTTAGACTTGCAAAACCTTTTAATGGCTATGTACTTAGACAGTTGGTTTGTGAGAATAATTATAATAAGACAATATGTCCTGGCTCCCATTTGATATCAAAGTGACTTGGAAAGGTGTTTTTTTCTTTTCCACAGTCAGAAGGCCAACACATTAAGCGAGTGTTTTTAAAAAGCACTCTCAGGTATAATCTTGATAATTTGGTTTGCTGTTTGACTGAAGCAGCTTCAAAATGTAAAAGCTCCATTTGTGCAGTGTGGAGATGTCTGACCTTAGAATCCATGAGGAGTCAAATAGAAAATTACCTGTAATTTCCCTGACATCTTAATGCACTCGACGAATGCAGTGAAGCAAATACATTGTCGGGACTGTTTTGTGAATACATCTCCATTGAGGGGAGGTTTCCATGCTATCACCACACTGTAAGGGTTCTTAGTAAAACAGTATTCAACAGATGAGCATCCATTTTAGAGTATTTTTCATCTCAAGGCTGATTTAGCAGCAGAGTTACTTGTCTACCTTCCTGTCCATCTGCTGTGTGTCTCCTGGAGTTATCGGGCCCCAGAAGTATCTTGTAACTCCAGTTTAACCTATATCATCTCATGGCTCAGGATACGTGTTTTACTATGGTAGACAGGTAGAAAGTAGAGACAAGTGAGAGGTGTCTCCACACTTCTGTGCCCCCAAAATGAACTGAGACAATGTCATCCATCAAATAGCCAAGCGATAGTGTCACCTCATGTCAAGTCATGTTAGATGGCACAAAAAGACAAGAGCAATCCTCGCTATAGTCCCATCATCGTCTGACAGGCTCTACTCATATCCGGCCTCATGTAATACATATGACAGCCATAGACAAAGTTATTATACTGTACAGTTATTATTAAAGTATTCCCATTCGTCTCTGTCTTTGATATACGTGCTGAGAGAGATCTGGTCGATGGGCATGAATACCTCTGATAGCCGCTCCCTCAGGGAGATGGGCTTGCTAATTGTTGGTTTTTACTGGCTATTGTACCCTCCATTTGCCAGTATTTATGGCACAGAAAGACAGAGAGATGGCTGCAGCTGGTGCTCACAGAGATGGGACAAGAAGGGTATGTGTCTCGGAAGATTGCACATAAGTGCTGTTTCAGGTGTTGCCTTAGAATTACAATGAAGAGGAACATGGGGAAGAGGGAAGAGAATGATAGACGGATGAAAAGCTGTAGCAGTCCAATGCGGCATTTCCAGTGTGCATGCCGCAAACATCATCAATATATAGATCATAGGAACAAACCGGGATGTATTTTTAATATTGGCTTTTTGTTTTTAATGTTGGTGCAGTATCAAGTAGTACACTCATTATAATTGTTTTTCTTACTCCGATGCCAGAGAAAACAGAACCTTTTTTCGCTTTGCCGAGGATTTTTTTCTTTTTGTTAAAGCTGCTTCTGCATTTGAGCCATATGGTCAGGCCCTATTGCAAGCTGTTCAGCTGAACATGAATATAAAAAAGAGGTACCCCGAGACATCATTATGGCTGAGGAGGTTGTGTTTTAAGTTTTAACGGCTTTGAATAGCACATACATGTTGATTTCTTCTGAAGTGAACACCTCACCAATCACGTAAACCTGTTTTTGTTTGTGTTGCACTGCAATCATTAAATACACCCTCAGGGATTTAGCCTACCTAAATAAATGATTCTTGTTAACAGAATTGTAATCAATTGTTTTAGAGACTTTTTTTTTATAGTCTTTCAAATCAAAAGGCATTATCTAAATACTTCACACACCCAACAGCATCCCCAACACTCAGTCTCGACAGTGAGATCTGAAACCAATTTCATATCTGTCATGTCCCCATTAAGATCAGAGCGTTAATTACACCTTATAAAAAGCCTGTCATGTTTCATAATCCCAGAAGCAGCAACAATTCAAACTCAATCAGGCACTCGGATCTAGCATTGAATTAGCACACTGTCAATCTCTAATTGAATGGTTGTCCAGGCCCGGGCACAAGACTGCCAATTTAAACAAGTTTATTATTCCCCGTCCAGACCTTATATCTGACCTTGACGCTTTAGAGGCTCCTTCTTTCTCCGGGCAGCTCCGTCTGAAGGAGGTGGTGAGCTGCCAGTGTGCCAGAGGACAAGTGCCGTGCTGCGCTCCGTTGAGATGCAGATCACGTTAGCTTGCCGCTGGCTGGCTGGCTGCTGAGAGGCGGACCAGTGCTCACATGTCTGACCTGGTTGTTTTCTCCTCAGTTCATCTGTTTGTTCTGCTCCGTTCTCTCCATCCATGTACTGCCTTTTATTTCCTGTGTGTCTTTGTGATTAAAGTGTCTGATATTTCCCTCAGACGAGTTGTACAAAGGAGAAGGAAAGAAAGAAAGATCAAACGTGTTCTAACAGGCTAATATCTACTTTTTGTCTTGGAGAAACGCTACCAACTCCTGGGAATACAAAAGAAATCTTCAGACAAAAACATCCACATTTTGAAAGCTTAAAAAGTACAAGAACACTGATTCCGGCAATTCATATCCAAATAGTCCGCAGCTATGCTAGAGGCTCTGTGAGGTTTTACATAGCGATGCTTTGAGCTGAATGCTACCGTCATGCTAGCACACTGACAATGATAAGCAGTTTTATTCTTTTAGTTTTGAGTGACAGCATGCTCAGATGAATTAATAGCCCTTAACAGAAGACGGCAGGAAATGTGGTCATTACTCTACATAAATATAGGAAACATTTTCATTTTGACCTGTGGGCTATGTTTAATAAAATATTTTAATGCAATCCATTCGATAATTGTCCAGACATTCCACTTCAAATCTGGATCGAGGGGATGGTATAATGCAACTTGATGGCAAATTATCTTGTAGGTGTTGAGATAATTTAGTGGTTAAGAAATGTTTTGTGACTGCCAGTTTTGCTAGCCTGGTGAAAGGTCAGGGGATCATCAAATGCATTAGGGGTATCCTCAGGGTGCCATGCACATCTGTACTTAACTAGCAATCTAATAAACGCTGAGCTATTTCAGCCTCGACTAAAGTGTTGGACTTGTCCGACTGACATTGAAAGCCCTACAGTCGCTAAAAACATTATACAAAAAAAATAAAAAGTGGAAAAGACTGATATTGTACTGCACTGTAGCCTATTCCGGTTTAGCTTTTTATGAGATTATGTTATATGAACATAATCTTTTACCCCTAGTCAGCCATTAGGAAAGCAGTCAAATGATTGTGAGGTTTTGCGCTGCAGTATTTGCTGACCTTAGACAGACACGCTCGTTCCCCCTGACTGCGTTTGCAAAACAGAGTCTGAGGCCAGGAGGGATGGACTGGGAAGGTCAGAAAAAGTGAAGCGCACACAGGCAGAAAAAATGAAAATCGAATGAGATGGAGCACTAAGACCTATCACCTGGGTGTGACCCGCCTGCAGCCTCCCTGGCAGAGGCAGAATAGGTTGTAGTTTAAGTGGTTGTCATGTTGACGTCTGTGGGGGAGTGGGAGTGAGGGAGTGGGAGTGGGAGTGGGAGTGGGGGGCGGTCAGGCCAACCACACAATGCAGGGAAATCAGAAAATCAAGACAACAATGAAAATGTCACGCATAGCTGTGGTGAAAAACGTTTCTTTCATGGTGGATTTGTGTCATCGATGATTATACATGTGGAGAAATTTGACATTTGCAATTAGTGGAAATATAATTTGAATGTTGAACAATAAGTATATACAGTGAATCATTTTAAAAGTTAAAAGTTTTACAATTTTGGTGAAATAATCATACTTTTAAAAGGAACTTGGGTATCACTTATGTTTTACTGTTCTTCATGTTATGACATTTTATGATTTTAAAAACGGCAAGAATTCATTAATTGCTTGATTTTAATGTGACTTTGACTATATTTAATTGTTGTCCTTTTCTTTTTTTACTGCCTCTGTAAAGCGACTTTGAGCATCTGTAAAAGAGCTTACAAAATACATTTATTAGTATTTACATTTATTTTATTTTTTGGATTCATTTGTTTTTCTTGTCGTTAATTTATGTAATTGATACAAAAACTATGATTTTTGCTTGAAGATGTCTTCAGATGACCTCTCCTCTCTGATAGCAGATTATAAAGTCATATCAAAACGTGTTCATCTGCTACAGTCCACTGAGAAAAACAATGTGGAAATAGAAGCAAAACAGTAGCAAAATAAAAACAAAAGAATACGACTGAGAGATCCTTCAGCCTCCACTGGAGCATCTGATGTCATTGTGCATCCATCAATAACAAACAGAGCACAGAATAGAAACGGCATTCACGCAAGAGTAGCCAAGGAGAACTTTTAATGAAAAAGAATGCACATCCTGCTCTGGGTCCATCATTAAACCGTGTGGTTAAGGTCCAAACTGACATATTTGACAAAAATCCAAACGTCTTTCTACAGTACCGACTCTCAAGCATTGTTGTGGAACAGACACGGTGGGAGCTTTTCTTTTTCTCTTTGTGGATCTGAATATAGTCTTCGACATACATCAGCACTCTTGAACAAAAGGACTTCCATTGCTCTAAGACGTAAAGTAGGGCTGAATGTGTTCCAACAAGACAATGATCCTTAGTGTTCAATCTGCTAAAAAGGGCTTAGGAAGAAGACATTTAGTGTTTGGGATTAGCCGAGTCAAAGTCCTGACCTAGATCCGACTGAGAAGCCGTGTCAGGAGCGGCCTGGTGGAGCCAGAGAGCCAGAGAGCCTTCAACAAGTTCAGCGAAGAGAAGTGGGCAAATCCCCCTGAAGGGAAAACTAAGGGACTGATCAGTATCTAGGAAACTTGAAGTGATTGATGATAAATGAGATGCCTCTGTGTTGGCAGCAGTACAGGCGGCATTAGGAGGCGGTGTGTTCAGGTGAAACTCTGTAGCGGAGGGCAGCTTTGGTTGTAAGAAGACCTACCTGAGGGTCAGTGAATGTTGCATCAAATGCGTAGAACATGGCTGCTTTTCCAAAGAGCTTTAAGAAAATAAAAAGTCTTGTGATGTTAGCTCACATGAATACAGAAACGGATGTAGACAGAACTTTATCCAAATAAATGACCCTTCACCTCAGAGAATTCAGCGCCATGTTTTCTTGGATCAGAGTGATACAAATCTGCCGTGATGCTTCAAGCTTTATGAAGAGCACCAATATCACACAAAGACTACACCACCCGACTGTCTTATATACAACCAAGGGCCACACAGAATCAACATATCAAAAGAAAATTAATCATAATATGAAATAAGATATGTAATATAAAGCATCTTATTGTGTATTTGAAAAGGTTTTGACCCATCTTACCAATTCATTTTTTTTTCATAAACGTGGCCTTGTGTGTGTTGGAGGAGGGGCTCTGTAAGGAAGTCTGAAGGAAGGGGCAGATTTTCTTCTGCTGCATACTTTCAAATTCTAGCGCACTCGAGCTGGTTTCTCCATTCTTACCTACCCTACCTTTAACAGTGCTATTGGCTAATGTAATATTATCTTGTTAGCAGGGTCCCATAAGGAGGGGTCTGAGCTCCCATGAAAGCGGTGAAATCATACATCTGTGGGGGTCGCTAATACATTACCAACAACCATTATTTTAATCACAAATAATGCATGTGTCAATGTAATGAGTATTATTTACTTTAACGAGGTAAATAGGCTAAAAGAAAAACATGTTTTCA
>CALSBZ010046870.1:1863231-1884427 GCA_943591055.1 Gobionotothen gibberifrons | reverse complement strand
GGTACTAGACTCCTGGTACTAGAGTCCTGGTACTAGACTCCTGGTACTAGACTCCTGGTACAAGAGTCCTGGTGCTAGACTCCTGTTACTAGACTCCTGGTACTAGACTCCTGGTGCTAGACTCCTGGTACTAGGATGGGTTACATGCAGAGAACACATGTCACTGTGTGCTGTGTGCTCTGTATGTGTGACCATTTAAAGAGGGTTTCATCCCTCCCAATTCTATTCTATACTCATTTTTGCGATTTTGGTGACTAGAGAGACAAGCGCTCTGCTGGAGAAGCGTGGAGTGAAGAGGAGCACCATGAATACATTATGAACAGGAGAAGCACAGTATCAGCAGTGTTATTTAAGGCCTCCCTGTCGAGTGGCCTTTAAGGATGGCCAGTTACATCAGCTCAGTTCAATCAGTTTAATGGGCCGGATGTCCGTGACGGATACTCTGCACTTGTTTTCGGGGAGATGGATACTGTGTTCCCGTATACTCCCAGGGAATGTGTCAGAAGTGTTTTTTCAGGCTTCAACACATTTTGGCCACAGAGCACGTGCATAATAGGGCTGTCCCGAATACCATTTTTCGGGCTCCGGATATTCGGTAGTAATCAGCAGCGAATATTCGAATATTCGGTGCGGAGAGATATATATATTTTTTTATAAACTTTTTTTTTTTTTATAAACTTTTTTTCCCCAAAAGGTTTCATAACACGCTCCGAATCTGAGACACCTGACAACACGCTGTTAAGCAGAAGTGCAGAAAGAGCATACTATTACGATTTATATTTATTTATTGTCTCAGTACTCGCATACATTAAAACTAAATGTGTCCTCTGCATTTAACCCAGCCGCAGTGCAGCGCCCGGGGAGGGGACAAAATCTGGTTCCAAATTCCGTCTACGTTTTACAACCTGAAGAGTCAAACAAAGATACAAAACACATATTTCTGTTATAACAACAATACTTTTAATAACATAGCCGTAACAGTAGGCCTAACAGTGTAATACTTGTTACCGATACAGTAAACAGTATTTAAATAAATGAAGAACGAAAAATAAATGAACGAACTGTATGCCAATAATTTAGGGATGCACGATATTGGTTTTTTGAAACCGATACCGATACCGATAACTTCCTGCTTCTCAAGACCGATACCGATACCGATAACCGATAATAATATTATATATATATATATATTAAATGTACCTGTAGTTTTTGCACACCTGGTGGTAAAAAAAAGACTAGTAGTGAGCAAATGACATGAGCATTACTACTATGAACAAAACAAAGCCAAGAACAGTTTTGACTCTTCAAAGTGACCATATTTATTTAAATAATTGCGTCAATCAGTCAATGTTTGTAGTCTTTGTCCAGCCACTGCGCCGTCAGACCTAGCATGCTAACGGGGCTAACATCACTGGTCCATATGTCCGTGGTGAAACTTATGTCCCGTATATCGTTATCGATCAGAGTATGAAGGAGTGTGGCGATCTCATTATACTTGGCTGGTAAACACTCGTCTGAAAAGTGGCGGTGGCTTGGAATGATAAACCTGGGCTCCAAATGATGAATTAGCCGACTGAATCCTTTATCTTCGACGAGGGAGAAGGGCTGGTCGTCAAGCGCCATCATTTATATGATGAAGTTAGAGATCGTGCAGCTGGCTTTGGATTAGCCGCTAGTTTAGCAGCGCAGGCATCTTCGTACGCTTTAAACACACCATCGTGGCGATGTTTCAGGTGACTGATCAGGTTGGAAGTATTGTAGGTTTTTTTTCCCTCCTCGTGGAACTTCTGCATTGCATTTGTTACAAATAGCAAGCGAACTGTCTACCTCCGAAACTTTAAAATAGTCCCATACCACCGACGACATGTTTGTTTACTCTCCTGGCTTCACTGCTGCACACCATTTACGTCACAGCCAGGCATGAGTTAGGGAGCGCTGGATTTGTGAAAAACTTCCCTCTTCCTATACCACTAATACCACAGTACTGGCAAAACGGGAGGAGCCGAGTGAAAAACAAGCGCCCCTCATCCCAATCCACCCACACCGCAGTATTTGTTCTTTTTTTTACCCAAAAAATATATTGTTTGTTATCGGTGCTATTAATACTGTTATCGGGTTTATCGGTATGACGTCATAATTCCTAATATCGGGCCGATAATTATCGGGCCGATAATTATCGTGCATCCCTACAATAATTGCCTTAGCCCCAGATGTTCCCACATTACTCCTATTATTTTCACTATTCGGATAAAATTGAAAAACTAATATAAAAAAACAATTTGTTTGCTTGCTAGCAACTATTTTCCAAGCAAAGTAAGTGCACGTTTTTTTATCATGTGTAACGTTACTGTTTAAACGGCGGATAAAGCAGCTTCATCATGGCAACTTGACAACAGCTAAGCTAAGCTAGGCTACTACTTACAGCACCCAGGTGACTTTTAGAGTTGTTGTGCCACCGTGGTAGGCCAGTTTCTTGTCGCATATTCGGCACGAATTACCGTCGTCCAATTTAAAATGGTCCCACACAGCTGAAGTCTTTGGAATGTTGTGTTCAGGTGTGTGAAACGAGGTGAAGCGAGGTGAAGCGTGCCGTTTGCGTTCGTGACTGAATGAACGCGATGTCAGGAGCACAGGCTGAGATTGTATATATTTCCGCATTTTAACAGTGCAATTCAAAAGTATAAATATAGTATAAGAATATGGCAATTCGCCTTTATTGATAGCATACATTTAGGAAAAAAATAATAGTTGGTCAACGAACGAATATTCGAATAGTTGAATATTCGGGTACAGCCCTAGTGCATAACAGTGTTTTTTGTACACGTGAATGGTCTGAAAACAATATCATGGTGCAGCTTGACATGATTTCTACAAAGGGCTGCAAGATTTGAAAAAATAACAAATTAACTGATATTATTCTGACTGATATTGCAATTGCTATTTGATTTGCAATATTAAAGGGAATTATGATCTTTTAAATATTATTCAAATGATCATTGAAACATTTATTACATTTTCAAGAGTATCTGTATCAAGCAAGGATTTTTGATTAAGTCTGTAGAGTTCTGTTTGTATGACTTCTCTGCAGCTTCATAACACTTCATTTTTGAGGTTTCACAAAGTTTGACTTTATTAAATATTGCGCTTATTGCAGTTTTGATATTGCATTTTGCAATTTCAATAAAAAATGTATTAGTTTTGCAGCCCTTATTCTACATTTATATTTAGACATAAGGGTTGAAATCCTTCTGAAAGAGTCATTGCAAAATTAGCACCTTGCTCATTAAACCCTACTCAGTTTTACAGAGTTGCCAAAATAACCAAACAGCAGCAATGCTTTCAAGGCTAGATATATCTCTTTGTGGGTTGACTTTGTATTCAGAAGAAGCCCCTGAGTTTCTCTCTGCTGGTTGTTTTTTGTTTTTGGATAATAATAATAATTCCAGCACAATTTGACAACGACTTAAATGATTTGCAAATACATTTTCATTGCAGTCCATTTTCATTTATCAAAACTGTATCAAGCTGTTTAGTAGCTGTATATTAGCTGCATGGATGCATTCTTTCAGTATACTATTAAGAAACCTAGTCCTGATCTGCTGTTTTCCGTCGCTTACGTTATGCGCCTGCTGTAAAATGTTCTACGGATAAATGGGCAAGGCCACCTTCTTTGTGTGATTCCATATTTCTGTGTTTGAAATGCAATTAAGAGACCTTTCTGTTGTGTAAAGTTGTGGTGTTCTGCCTCCAGCCGGCGACTTATTTGTGTGTGGGACTGTGATTAACACTGCATCCACGCACACGCATGTCTCTTGTTTGACCTTTGGCCTGCCTTTGAACTCATTATCTCTGACAACACAGCAGCATGGGTGCCCTTCCCATGGTGGGCTTATCGCCTGCCACTCCTCACCTGTCACCTCGGCTAACATTCACGGCGCGCTCAGCCGTCCCCCGTGCTCCCGTTGACCCTTCCCCTGTGAACAAGACAGAGACCTTTTTGAAGGATGTCCCTGCCTAATCCCAACACCTCGGTCCGCATCGACGCCCTGTGTTTATCAGCCGGCGCAGGTTGGGCTGGAGGAGACTAAAGAAATAAATAGACAGGAGAAATCAATGTGAGCAGCATCAATAGGCCCTTACACATTAAGAAACAGCTCTATTCAGCACAATATCTCGGCAGACAGTGTGTGGTTGTTAAAATCATGTTGAGATTAGTCATCAGGGGATTTGATCATGAGGGTTTATTGTGGTCCCTTCTATATGATGTGCTCTGCGGTGTGATGATAAGCACTCCTGGGTATTTCTAATCGCTATTGGGCAATAAATAGAAAACAATATACAGTAAGATAGAGATGAACAAGGTCAAAACATTTTGGTTGATATAACGGATTTTATTATTACACACAGGTAGAGATTGAGCAAGAGATACATGGTAGTTACGCTGCTGAGTGACGTAGTTAACATAGACTCTAAGAAGTGGACATAATCACTGTGATGTCACCAATCGGTCTGTGGACTACGGTTTTGAAGCCTTGAGTTTGGCATTAAGGTCGTCGCCATCTTGGTTTTTTGCAACCGGAAGAAAAACGTCTTTAAAAAATGACTCATTAAGAAGAGACATCTTATTTTTACTAATACCTAAACGACCAATGTGTCGACTAATTGACTAAGAAAGGGCAGCCCTAATGGAGTTATAGGGAACATGTTTACTTAGCTAATGAATCAAGTGAAAAATAGTACATTTTCTTATAGACCTCAATGCAACTAGAGTCCTTTTTGCAAGCAGTGGAGACCCCCTGCTGGCCATTAGAAATAATGCAGGTTTACGGCACTTGCCTTCGCTTTTGAGACCGGGAGGTTGCACCTTGGTTACACGACGACTTGATGTAGTTACTCCTGGTTGCAATCAGTCTCATAATAATATTGAGTCAACATATGCAATTAGGCGTCAGGACACCCCAAGCAAGCTAATTTCTTAAGATCTCCGAGTCCTCTGTTCCTCTGCTATTACTGAGACTGCAGAGAGTCGTCCTCTGGGCTTTGCTGACAGGGCAGATGATCAGGCTTAAGCCAGCGTCAGTAATGTAAGGCTGCCAGTGTTTATGTATGGCCACAAGCGTTCTCACCGGGGTAAACCTAGTTGCTGCATCTACATGATAAGCTATCGGATATCTAAGGCTATTGGATTTCCCTGCTGATAAATAGCCCGCAATTTCCCACGTCCCCCGTCAAACCCTGTCGAGCTTTATGGCTTAATGTATCGGCCAATCACCCACCACCCCACACTCCCAAATCATAATGAATTACAAAAAAGCAGCAGAGTGGAAGGGTAATCGGATGTAAAATAGCTGTGACATGATAGATGTGCTCCCAGTGGTTTCAGAGAGTTATCTCTGACTGCCGGTGACACGTTGAGTAGAGTGGAGCTATCCTAAGCATGCAGGACAGGGTAATGTGCCTCTCCAGTAACATTTTCAAGAGTTAAAGAGCCCCCCACTGTGTCTTTATGTGACCATTGGATTTTTTAAGAGCACCATCTGTATTGATCTGAAAAAAGAGCAGCTGTTCAAATAGGATTGGCTTTGTTGAGCACCATACGTTTTAAAGCCGGGGCTTGTGGAGGTTTAATGTCCATGCTATTCATTGTGCAGATAGTTGTAGTTATTTTCCTCTAAGCTTCTGCCTCAATCTTTTGTTGTTACTCGCACTTGACGGCAAACGTGTGGAGGTGTAGTGTGAGCACTAATTGCTCGCTACAATTTGTCTTGCCGCTGCCTGTCTGCTTTTATTAGCCTGGTAATTGTTCGCCACAAATTTCAGTTTATGTTGGTGTCTTCATTGATTACACTTTTTTCTTTCGAGGGCAAAAACACACAATTAAGTCTGATCACATGATGTTGAGGTGTGAGGCTACATCTTTTCACCTGAACGTGTTACCGCAATTACACCTTTGACTTCTCATGTGACATTTATGAAAGTGTGATTTTTCCACATCAAGCCAGTGTGCATTGCTGCAAATGCGCACTGGTTTCTTGTGGATTGTGTAAGAGGATACACCTAAGTGGATAATCCAAATGAAAAGATTCTGGCCTGGATTTCTTTTTTAAGGCCTTTCTGATGAATAGCAAGCTTGGTTATTCTCCCAGTGTGAAACTTTAATAAGCCCAGGGACCCAGTCAAGGCCCAAAAGAGGAGCTCGATTTAAATCCAAAGAAGCAGGGAGCATGATTTACGACGTGGGACTGACTGCGGTGCTGCTGCTCTCCTGCAGACCCCCTTCTGTAGCCAATCACAGCCAAACACACTCAAACACTTCCTGCGGACTGACTGCAGACCCTATGTGGTACGGCTGCCTGCGCTGTTGTCACCGCTTCTAATCTATTTGATTGATTATGAGCCTAATCCCTGCATTATGCCCTGCATTTTATCTTGTGCTCTCACTACAAGCAGGAGCTACAAAGCTAAAGACAACGTTAACCCTTTCCTCTGTTTTTGATCTCCTTTTTTCCTCATATTTTGGGAAATTATTATTACCTGTAAAGGTTAGATTTTTTTAAGCCATGCCTGTGATTTGCAGCTGTCACACAGAGTGATGAATGTTGCATGCCAGGGTTATACATCACTCTCTATGCGATTCAAGCCCATGTTACATGAATTGAAGTAATGGAGATGTCATGGCGTGCTCCTTCCCTCAGGGGAGTTTCATTTCTACCAGTGATTCTAGCAAACACAGTAAGATATTCAGTTTTCACATAGGATAGAAACCGTATGGCTGCGTCACACTGAGTTTACCACAGTGCTCATAACCTTGGAGAATTTCCACCGCATGCTGTAGAGAAGGTGGTACAGCAGACATGACCTCTGACCATGCATCGTGGATAGCGTTTGACTTTTGTTCACATGAAGCTGAGCTGTTGACACGGAATGACAGCTATTCTGGCAGACAGTGAGAAAGGGAAGGAGAGAGGCAGTGTGTTATCAGGCCAACAGAGGAACTCAGCCACTCAGAGTGATAACACCGAAAACACATTCAGTTCAGACAAACTGCCTCGTCCCTGGCCTCCCATATCTCCACTCCTACTCTCCCCTTCCTCCTTCCGAGTGAAAAAAAAACTCAGAAAGTGACATGTTTGGATTTGCTGGCCTCTGTGTTGGAAGGAATTCAAGTTCTGGAAGAGAAGAGAAAGTCCCTTTTGTCTGGACAGATAAGGTTTGAGGAGTGAAGAGGAGCCTTTTGTGAATTTCACCACCACAAACTGCTCGGGGAGATTTTTTTTCCATTAACTTTTCAGCATAGTTAACATACAGAATGGCTCCCTTGGGTGAATACAAACCTCATTCAAATATTGGATTTTGAAAAGCATCCAAGTGAGCAGGAAACCGCTCCTGGACGTGGTGGTGGGTCATCTAGATTAGTGGGTTCTGACCTTGGAATAATCATTTAAGGAGTCGAGGAGAAGATAAACAATGTTCTGCTTCACTGACTTCTTTTAATTCCCTTGGAGTCTTTCTTTATATACTGTATGTTTGAACGGTTAACTTTCTCTTGGTCTCGAATTTCAAACCATCACATAATATTAACGAGGAAATGACTCAACCAGACTCGAGATTTAAAAAGCATTATTTTCATTATCACAACAGCTTTATCAGCTACAGTGCAGTTGTTGGCAATGAAAATGAATATTAATTCCCAGGATCCTCCAACGATGCAACATACAAAATACTTATAAAGAAAAAAAGAAATAGTGCAAGTGACACAATGGTGCAAGTAAAATGAAGGCAAGTGAACCTTTTTACATTTAAAATAAAAAACTAAATATAACATGTATTAATGTACAGTAGAATAAAGACTGTATGCAGTAATAATATAAAAATACAGGGACATAAACATATGTATAAGTAAGGGATAATGTGCAGCGACGCGGTCATTATGGGGAAAAGAACACCGACAGGCTGATCAGGAGCCCGACGCGAAGCGGAGATCGGCATGCAGTTTGCTTTTCGCCCAAACTGTATACAGTTAAATCGAACTGACTTGTTTGTGCAGATGTAAGCGTCCTTAACAACGGTCAATAAATCCTTGACAGCGGTCTGTCTGTTCTGGATTAACAACGTGTCACGTGTTGTGAATTGACCAATCAGAATCGAGTATTCAACTAAGCCATGTAATAATATCAAATAAACGTATGTATTTACTTTATGCAGTAATAATATATATATATATATATCCTTTATTTAACCAGGTAAAAGACTCATTGAGATTAAAATCTCTTTTCCAAGAGTGACCTGGCCAAGAAGGGCAGCATGTACAAAGTTACAACAGATAAAACACAGACATGACAGGCAAATACAGCTGTAAAACACAAATAAAATGGCACATTAGCCAGTCAATATGCGAAGTAAAACAAACTATTAAAAATCATTCAAAACTGCCAACATTTAAAACGATTTTAGGATATACGAGCACCAATGGTGTCGTGTTCTCTGTCCTTTAAGATGGACCTGAATTCCCCCATAGTGATTACATCTGAGAGTCTCAGCTCCTTCTGTACATTGTTCCAAGCTGTGGGGGCCGCATATCTAAAAGCTGTTTTACCCAGTTTTGGTCTCACTGTAGGAACCAGCATCTGAATAAAATCTTGGGAGCGCAGGCCATATAGACTTTCTCTTTGACACATATATGTGCAAATGTAGGAGGGAACCAACCCAAGCAGAGATTTATAAATAAAACCCAACCAATGGGAAAGTCTGCGAGCATACAAAGATGGCCAATTAGCAGCAGCATATAAAGTGCAATGGTGTACTCGATATCCACATCCAAAAGAAATACAGGGACATAAATATATGTATATCAAATACACGTATGTATGTACTTTATGCAGTAATAATATAAAAATACCGGGACATAAATATATGTATATCAAATAAACATATGCATGTAGTGGCCCTTCACAGAGCTCTTCTTTTGTGTAAGGGGCCACAAGTAAAAAAACGTTGGAAACCCCAATAACGTTACCTCATAATAAAAGTAAAAACGCCTCTTTAAATTAGACTTCAGAGCTAATATGATTGATTTCCTCTTCATCTATACTACACATCCAGCCTCCCCACTCTATAGAAACCCTTCACCAGATATCATTTTGACACGAGGACCATCAAGCTGAAGTAGGTAGGCGGGGCTTAGAGGCGCTTCACTGCTTCTCATTTGACGTCTTCTTCTTCTTCTGCTTCCGACTCAATATCTGTAGCAGTGGGAAGGCACTCAGACATGAAAGCAGCAGTATTAAAATGCTTCTTAAAAAAATGGAACAAAGTCACTCAGCGTCTGATGTCTTAAGCGGATTGAGAGAAAATCCATCTGCCTTAATGTCAGCTGGGCTGTCTATGGAGTACAGTGAGTAGGGGGCTTTGTGGACGGGGATGTTAGCGCAGAGTGGACTCCAGCTGACAGGGAGAGGTGAGATGAGAGGAGGGAGAAAGTTTTGGGATGGGCGCAGTTTAAACGACTGTGCGGCTTACAGGCGTATCAGAGGCACAGGTGTGGTGCCGGTGATTGGGGATGCTTCAAGTCTGCGCACTCAAGGGATGAGGATTTTAATTGGTTTTGACAGGGACATGACAACCTTTTTGGCTCGCCTGTCACCATTACTGCGTATTTAAAAGCTTATGGAAAACATGCCAGAGCTTTCCAAGGCATGACACACTGCCCTATCACTTACACATGAGTCACAGATGTCTTTACGTACACTTGTTTATTCGTGTGCCCTTCTAGCACATGTACGTGTGAAGGAGGTAAAGGGCACCGCTAAATCTCACCATGAATGCGTCACACAGGACGTGGCAACATTTGATGATACATGTCATATTATTGGACATGTTATATCTTAAAACGTACAAAATGACAGCTAAATATATGTGTTTGGATGATGTATTCTCAATAAAAAATCACATCTAGAAAACACAAAGAAGTGTGGCACAGTTTTTCTCTGCTGTGTCTCGCAGTTGGAGGCGAGTAAGCACTTTCTTTGCCAAGGAGCTGAATACATTAGCAGTGCCAATGAAATATGCTAATTTTGTTAAAGGAAACATAATTTCTCATTCCCCTTGTTGATTGCACTTAATGCAACTTGCAAAGCGATGGTGATTTAATTGAATCCCTAAATGTGACTAATTTAAATCAAGGGGCGGATTAATCCACAGCCATTGTAATATGTTATGCAAATATTTGAAACATTTGCCATTAAAAAGCTTTTATTAATGATGTCTCCGCAATGCTGCTGACATATATGCGGTAGAAGAAGCCAGAAAGGAAATGAAAATGTGCTTAACCTGCAGCAACACCGCCTATAGCGATTTAAATCTCTTTTATGTGAGCTTAAATGTATTCATCCAGCTGCATAAATCAAAATAACCAGCTTTATGTTGACATAGGGCTAGTCCTAAACCCTACAGCCCAGCTGATTATAAATTGTAAAAGGAGCAGGGATGCTAACAGCATGTGATGGGTGTCCTGCTGGAAGTCTGGCCTAGCGTGTAATGTGTGTTAATGTTAGCCGGACCTCCTGGGCTCTAGCATGGAGCTGAATTTTCCCTCGGGGATCACCGACTTTTTGCTGCCATAATGCACAACACACCGTATGCTGATGCATTATGTTTTTCATTATCTGTTACCACGTTTTTTCTCTCTCACACCTCCCACGGTGCTCGACAGCATCTACCCGGGCATGGCGATTAAAATAAATGTCAGTGCATTCATTAATAATTCCACCGAGTACCGCCGAGCTCACTGTGCTTATTCAGCCACATCGGGCATCTCGGAACTGTTCAATTGTTGTATCACAAGGCACTCTCCTGTGTTGTGAATGTGTCACGTGTGAGTGTGTGCACATGTTGTGTTCAGGTGTGTCCAACCTCTTATTTTATGGGTTTACACTCTATAGATTGTGCAGGGTTACAAGAGAGGGAAATAGCTTCTCACAGCTGGTCAGTCACTCTCCCTCTCTCTTTAACTCCCTTCTCCCTCTGCCTCTTTTATCCCTATCTCTCCCCCACTGTTTCTCTTTCTGCTGAGGGGAATAGCCACAGCTGGCCAGACATCCAGGCAGGGCGATGCCTGAGGGAGCCCCATGCAGCTGGCAGATAGTGAGGTGCAGTTGTAGAAGCTAGGGGGAGACGGGGGGGATGTGGACTGTGCGTAGTAGTCATTGAGTGCTGAGGTTTTGAAAAGCAACATGATGTGTTGCCTAGCATGTTTATTGATTTCGTTTTTTTATGTTTATAATTTTTTTTAAATGACTAAAGATCTGTTTACATCATACATTATCCTGTGTCAAAGTGAAATAAGGGTTGCTAGAAACTTGGTAACGTAGTGATTTGTTGTTGGACAAGTTATGTAGCTGGCAAGCTAACACTTAGTCACACCAGTGCTTTATCCAACATATTTCTATTGTATCTGCATTGTTCCTTTGACATAATTGCATTTAATTAGGAGTAATTAAAGAGGTAGTTGGCAAGTTGCTAAGGGACAATAAGTGATGCTTTGTAGAACCGACCTGTTTTAGGTTGTCAAAGCATCTTTCTTTTTTTTAATATAGTTTTTACTTCAACAGAGGGGATTAAATACATGTAGCTAAAGCAATGCACATTTTTCAATGATTATTCTATAAGAAAACCACTACTTTGGATCAGTGTGAGTGAGGAACAAGTGTGACCAATATGCCAACATGACTTCATGGCGCATCCTGGTCCATTCTTGGTCAAGACATGTTGGTTGATGATGAAATTGTGTCAAAACTTTAACACTAACAAAGAAATATGAAATTGCTGCCAAAATTAAAGCTACATTTCAATAATGATTCAGAAAAGATTAATTCATAAATAATAAAGTGTCCAAAGAATTGGGAAAAAATGTCTATCCAAATTGCATGAAGTCAGTCGTGATGTCTTAAAAGGTCTTCCTGTGTCAGTCCAAACTCAAAAGTTATTCAGATTTAAATAATGTGAAACACAGAAAAGAAGAAAACTCCAAATTTGAGGGGGTACAAAAGATTGTCTTGATATTGGAGACCATAGGTCTTTTCAACCAAGACTCTGCATTCTTACTTACCAATTAATATTGTGATAATGCCAAATTAAATTACCAATTATTTTCCAGCGTATTTATTTATTTCTATGTATAAAGTTTTCTTTGAAAGTGTATGTTCTTAATAAATTGCACAATCAACCCACTGTGAAAGTTTAAAAGAATGTGTTATTTGACATTAAGTCTAATCACGCCGCAGAGTATTGACTCTCTTTTCTCCTATCTTGTGATCACACTGAGCTGTAACACACTGTTTCTGTCAGGCATGTTCTCTTATCGCCTCCTTCGATTTAGTGCTATTTCTGGTTGGCACGTCTCGGTTTTGTTTTTAATGAAACACATATGGGAGCTTTGAGTCAGGGAGGCAGTTATTAATATGTTATTTTATCAACTCTGATCCCCCATTGTCAGGCAGAGAAACAGGCGAGTCAATCGCACCGACTCGCAGAACCATCACTGGCAGCCGCAGCTCCAGGTGGACACAGCAGAAAACTGTCGATACTATCCCTGCTTGCAGAAAATACATTTTGGCTATGTTTTTTAAATGTTCATTCATCTTTAAAAATTATCTCAGTGACCATACACCTTATCCCAGAGATTAAATAGTTACAGCTCATCAAAAAGCAGTGCTATTTGTAAGGGAAACTTCTGCAGCAATGGAGAGTCAGGACTCAGAGAGACACGAGGAGAGTTGGAGCTTTGATGTCAAACACTGATAGTTTATTACAAGTATACGGCCGGAGAATTCATATCACAAGTCACAGCAGCAAAAGGTTCTGACTGCACTTGAGGGTTGCCACATCAATTCTGCCCAGCCTCTCTCTGGAATAGACCTTTTAACTAGTTCAGACAGAGTACCGTAAATTCCGGACTATTAAGCGCACCTGAATATAAGCCGCACCCACTGGTCGGTCACCAATTGTGGGTAGCGTGGCTGAGCTTCTCCGGCGTCTCCGGCTCGCCGGAGAAGCCGGAGAAGCCAGCGCCAGCCAATCAAATCCCATTTCTGAAAATCTGACAGCTCAAGTCCTAGCCAATCAAAGCGTCTAAGCTGGGAGAGATATCCCGCCGTTAATTTCTATATTTCAAAAACAGATCGCCGTAGCAAATCACCCGGTTTTGTATGACCAGTCCCTATTAACTTACCGGGATACAACCGGAGGAACCAGGCATGGGGGGAGGTGGCAGAGACAGTGGGTGAAACTGGTAGGCTTTCGCCTGTTTGGGGATTTTATATCCAGTATATCCAAGCATAGCTTGCTAGCTATGTTAACACTACGTAAACGGGGCGGGACATTCATGTGATTGGTTGTTGGTTGCGGGGCTCGAATAAAATCCCCAAGCTTCAGACACGCCCAGCTCCAAGCTTTTTTTGAAGCTGTAGTGTAAGCCGCGATGTTCAAAGCGTGGGGAAAAAGTAGCGGCTTATAGTCCGGAAAGTACGGTACACAACATATTTGGGGAGATAGACTAAACAGCTGGGCACCCTGAATCACTTGCGTCTGACCCTTAATGGCCTCGAAGCCAGCGTTCCCACAGCCGTAAACCATTTCGTGAATGAGAGTTGAACTGGTTTATCAAGATAGCTGGAGCCTCCCATTCCTTAAGAGAGATAACAGGCTCAGGGTTGGTTGTAAACGTCAACACACAGAAAAGGTTAAATATCTAGGAGTAAAGACAGAAATATTCCCTCACACTACTAATGATCAGACACAGTAACATAATACAAGAATTGTTTACTTATCCTCTGAAATCTTCCTCTTAACAGGTAAAAGGTCGTTGCCGTTTGGTTTCCACACTGCTCTTTTTACAGCTGTGCTACAGTATGGTGTAATTTCCTCCAGAGTACTAGAGAAATTCAACAAAAGCAGTGATCTATTCCTCAAACCGATAAAGTTAGATTAGGCATAACCACGACAAGGTTGCTTCACGGAGAACAGAGTGTACACAAGGCGGTTGATGTTGCTTCACAAAGGGACACACTATTAAAGTCAAGGGGATAATAAAAAGTCAGAGATTTGGTGCTGGGGCAATCGCTGGAGGAGGTCTATTCAGGCTAACAGCCAATCGATTGCTACAGGACATCAATGCTCTTATCATCCCTGCTTTTTATTTTTATTTCTCTCAGAACTCTAATGGCTTTTCAAGACCATATGGCTGCAGTATGTGAGAGGCCAACAGCATCACATTTGTCACATTGTCTGAGATTCTGTGACTCGAAACAACAAATGTATACTTGAAGTTCTGTATTGACGTATTGAAACAGCTTTTGAAGTCATTATCTCACCACAAGATCAATCACATAGCAAGATCTTGAGCTTTTCAGTCATATTACATGATCTTATTTAGAAGATGGAGCTTATTACATTTCAGATGAAGGTCAATAATTAATTTCCGCAGCCTTTAAAGACATGTATGTAACGCTCATGCTTCTATTGACTACTGCTCCAACTAAGGGCTAAGGGGTGGGACATCTCTACGCAGTTTACTAGTGCTGCAGCAAAGGCAGTATGAGAAAAATACAGCCTTAAAGGTCACCTATCGTGCTATTCTTAGGCAATAGCATAGGTCTCAGATATATAAAGAAATATAAAAAACATGTCTGTGAAGTGTTTTTCTCAAAATACCAAACAGATCACCCATTCTAGCCATGCCTCATATCCCTCTATTTCACTTCCTGTTTCAAAAGTGCTGATTTTGGGTATAAAGCTTTAAAAAAAAAAAACGTTGATACAAAAGAGGGGCGGAGCTTATGCCTGCTCATGCGGGAGATTCTACCGGCAGCTACTGTCTAAACTAAATACTGCCGTGATGAAACGCCATGTCATGGATTATCAAGGATTATTTCTGAAACAGTATGGAGCTCAAAGGCTTTCTCTCTTGCCGGTTAAACCACAAGGTGAGTTCCTTTTTATTTCCTGCTTCTTCACACACATGCTCTCCAGTACAGGTTAGCTCTGAGTGTTAGCAATGTTAACGTAAACACCGACCATATTACGTCCAAAACAGTCGGGCATTGTTTCTGATAGCAACGTTTCTGATAGGGCCGTGGGTCTGCATTGCCGATATTACGTCATATCGGACGCAAATCTGGATCAGCTCCGTTGTAGCCCTGTTTTTAGAGATTTGGGTACGGAGGAAAAGTTTTATTTTCTGACGCTGCGTGAGTTCCCTGACACACCGGAGATACATATTTATGTATAAAAAACATCAAAACGTGCATTTTGCATGATAGGTCCCCTTTAAGATAAGATAAGATATGATAGTACTTTATTGATCCCAATTTGGGACATTTTTGAAAGCATGTAAACGCTGTAGAGGTCAAATATAAACCCGAACATTAGCATAAAAGGGCCCCTTTAATAATTGTTAATCGTAGCCCTTACAGAATATGAAACATATTTATTTACCATCAACAAAGTAATAACCGAGAGAATTTGAGATTTAATATTTAACCATGTGCAGTGATATTTGGACAACACAATCTCTATCTACCACATCCATTCTTCTCCAGGTAACTAGCACTCCACATTCTGTAAATGTCACGGTGTGCCTCCATGTACAATGGGCCTGTGTAGATGTTTGTGTGAGGAGGTGATAGGGACCTGGTGCAGGCTGGGGTCTCTGCTGCAGAGTGAGGGGAGAGGCTTCACAGAAAAGCCTTTGTTCGCCGCCTGCTGCCACGCTCTCAGCTGGAATTCCATTTGTTCCCTCACCGGAATGAAATGGCATTGATTGTTGGCTCAGATGTCTGCTCTGAAGGAGGAGCTGGTAAACAAGGAGAAGGAGGAGAGGGAGAAGGGTGATGCAGAGAGAAGAATAAAGTAAGAGGCAGATGGGCAGGGCAAGAGACAGGCAAACAGAGATGTTGAAAAAAAGAAATGCGGGAAAAAGTAGGAGGCTTCTGCAAATCTATGATAGGACTTAAAAGGGAGAAGAACAGAGAGAGAAGGGAACATGTAGGATAAAAGAAGGGAAGCTGGGCATCAGTGCCATGTGAGCAGGTGGTGTCTTATCCTCAGATCCTCCTCAGTGGGATACCTCATCAGCATTCCTACCTCAAATTAAACTATTATCAGAGAGCGGAGGAAGGAAGGGACCCGGATGCTCAGAGGGATTAAATGCTCGCTGTGTACGCATGACATGGTAGCTTTGAATCTTCCCCAAATCCTTCCTGTCAATTTCCCCTGAATACACCTGTAAATTCAGATGAGCAACCTGCCTTTGGGTACAATATCATACTATAAAGTGAATCTAAGGAAGTTGTACCTTAATTATAATTAATATCATATTAAATACCTGGCATCTTATTAGTAGATCGCACTGTTATAAAGTGCTATTATGCATCCTGATGTATCTACTTAATGAATCAGTGTAAATTGAGTGTAAATGAATTTAGAACTACTGTATGAGGATAATGGGATGGCTCTCACCTCTGCCAATGATTTTCCCTAAGTATGAAGTAATGCGTGTATCTTCCCTCTGATTTGGATCCATGCCAACACTTAAAGAGTTCTTCGTTGGCCAATGCTACCCCCTTCCACAATTAATTTACAACAGCTGTAAGATGCTTCAAAAGCTTGAAAATGCACCTTGAAAATGCTTGAAAAGTGCTTGAATTTGACTTTGGAAAAGGTGTAAGAACCCTGAAAAACGACGCCAGATGTCACTGTAGTGTATATTTATGTATATATTTTTTTTAATCTAGTGTATACATCATTTTCCTACATATTTATTCACTGGTGTCTCTAACCTGCAAGTTGCTCTTTAAAGAGTTCTTCGTTGGCCGATGCTACCTCCTTCCACTAAGTTTGATGAAAATCCGGGTAGGCTTTTTTTCCGTTAAAATGCTCACAGTCTGACAAAACAGACCAAACCAAAAACATAAACGTATTGGCGGAGTAATACAATATTTAGAGTCCAGAAAATGCCAACGGAGACAATCCAAACTAGTCAGATAAGAGGAAAAGGGCGCAGAGAGAAAAAACAATAAGACCTTAGGTCACTGAGCGTTCCTGCTAACAGTGTTATATGTAGGCAGAAATATGTGTGTAAGTGTTGCCCTGGGTAACCTAACCACTGAGACTAATATCAGAACCTAACAGTTAGATTGCTATGGCTCAGGGATGCCTGTGAGGTCAAATCCATGGGCAAGAATATCCCCAAATAAAATTGTGTTTCTGTTTTTGATCTTACACCTAAAATGTTGTCTGGTGCGTTTTGTTACGTTTCCCATCTCTAGTCACTGCCTAGCTACGGATATGAAGGATTTTTAACAACGCCAAATATATATTCATCCTTTCAAAATCACATTTGGATATGTTTTCTCCCACTCCTAAGCTCAGCATCTCTCTGCTGTTGCTGCCGGTGTAATACAAGCTCACAGAGCTCTCCTGGGGAGATATTTTGTTACATTTTGTGATGTGAAAGGCAAATTCAGTAGAGCTTTGAAGATGTCCTAGTGTGTATGCTTAACATGCAGGCAGCACACCTGTGGGTGTTTCAGCTTACAGAAAACATGCGGCAGGGAATACTATAGAAAAAAAGCCTGCATAGAGGACATCAAGGCATCTCAGCATCGTGGTCAAATATCTCAGCTGGAAAGCATCTCCACACTCGCCCGGCAGCTCTCTTTCTCTGTCTCTCATGTTTCCTTCTCTCTCAGGGCCAGTCTAGACTTCCCTCTCCTCCGATCTCCAGGGAAACACGGTTGACATGCCACAGGCTAGGGAATTTGTTCTGCACATCAAGTATCATCATGTTTCTGTTCCTGTGGACACCTCCTCCAGAAAATGTGAATCAGAAAAAAGGATAGACTTAATCCAGTGTGGCCATTCTGCTTGTTACAGCTATTGGAATCCCAGCCAGGAAGCCGTTTCATAACAAGATCGTTACCACATATCCGGGTATTGGATTGAGCAGGGTCTGTGGCTCTTTGATCAATATGTTGTGCCGCAGGTTCTGTTGGAAAGATAAATGCCATGACGACATCTAATAGAGCAATCAGACACAGGTTCATGTAGTCATTTGACAAATCCCAACAGCAGCACATTTACTATATATATGTACTAGTGGCATTGCATGACTTTTCCACTATAGGCAAAACATTTTGTTATCTCACTTTTGTCTCGTACCTTCTGTAGGATTTATCCGACAGTACCAACTGAAATGTACACACACACAACAAAACAATATCAAAAATACTTTTTCTTTGAAATATCTATTTCACAAGTGTTCCTGCAGAAGGTTCAGTGTCCTATATGAATTTAATTCAACCACTCCATCTTCATGTGGGTCTACACATGGGTCCATATATCATATAATATGAGCTTCAGCATTCATGTCAAAGTGTGTGTGTAAGGTGCGAAGATATAGCACCTTTTACATTGAGAAAAAGAGCCTGTGAAGAGCTGATGGCTCTACTATGCGTAAAGAACAATAAATATTCCTCTCCGTTGGAACAGTGCCTGGGACTGTGGATAGTTTAATAATGAACTGTGCATTTATAATTCTGCTGACTCATTGAAACACAGCACGGCTGCAGCAGGGGGCAACATCTGTGGTTTAAGTCATTTGTTATTGTTTTTCCTATTTTGAGAATTCCGTTTTTCTGGAGGATTAGAGGAGGTGGGGGCAGAAGTAATAAAGCAAAAACAAATGTGAAAGAGTGGGTGGGGTTAGTACAAGGTCAATTCCATTAAGAATGCCTGGGGATGAATGTGCAGCCCGGTGCTGCTGGGCATGTTGGGGCGCGCCGTTCATCAATCATCAGCTCGTATGTGGCGGCCATGACACAGAGGCAGAGGGGAACTGATTTGATTATTGCCATATTTCTGAAAGACTCCTGTGACTGACAGCTTCTTTTTTTAAAAGCACCTGGGTTTTATTGTTGTGATTGTAAATAGAGAACATTTGGAAGAAACACATTCTTTATTCACCATAGTTGTTTTTCTTTAGTTTTTTTCTGAAGCATTTTCAGTATTGAAGGACGAGACCTATTTTTCTCATTGTCGACAAACGCCATGAAAAGAACAAAAACAAGAATACATGTGTACTAACAACAAAAGTCTGTCTGAAAAGCCAAGGCTCATTCCTTTGTAACGTAGAGCTGAAACATTTAAAAACTATTAAAAACGCATCAATGAGCCCGACGGTTGCACTGCTTGTCATGTTCCTCCGTGTAATATCTAGTGATGTAAGGTGCAGGAATTCTAAGGTACAGGAAGTATAATTTCTGTACCTTCAACGGATTGAAAAAAGTGAATGACTACACAGTCATCACAAAACAAGATGATTCCCTTTCCAACCATTTTTAAACCAGACACATTTGAGAAGTAAATGGACTGTAATTAAAGACTAAATGGGCTGCACCCATAGCGTTTACAAGGGGTATTATTGGAGCCACTCATGCAAAAACATCCACAACATTTTCCTTAGAGCAGCAACTACCAATAATACAAGGCACATTTCGTTTTCCAACTTTACTTGGGTTTTCCATCGTCCTTCGGTTCTGCTAAAGGGGATAGCAAAATACAGATAGCTACCGATGGAATCAAAAGTGCAGTCCTATTTTTTTATTTGTACAATGTTTACACACTTCATTTTGCCTAGATCTTACCTGGGGGCTAACCGAATTGCAGAGTGAAAGTGAGGCTTAAAGGGAACCGATCTAAACTCTGATGGTGTCATTATTCTATGGCCATTGCGTCGTGCAATCTACATGCACTTCATAATGTTAAGTTCAATCAAAAACGTTTCTATTTCTTGTAGTGGCACATTGTATATGTTACCTAATATGGTAAAACCAAATGCAGTAGTTCCATGATGATGTATTTCAGTTCATGTCCTTTGCTAGTCCTTTAACCTTAAGAGTGTCTGGGTGACAAACACAGTGCCTTCAACAAGTTCCTGTGTTTGTTCCCTGTTCCACAATGAGTTCCTGATTCCCTCACTTCCATCTGCTGAACAAGTTCCTGTTTTTCTATATTAGTGATTGACAGTTTCTGTTCCTCTGGAAAGCTTATCTCTCCTACCAAGTTACTACTTTAAGTAGTGCCACAGACTATGCTTCCCTTACACAATGGCATTTTTTTGGTTCCAAATCTGATGCTCTGAATGGTTCTAGGGCAACAACAAGTGCCCCACCTGCAAACTTCTCTGAACAGGACAGAGAAGGAAATGTTTTCTCATTTGCCATTTAAATCCTCGATTAGTTCAGATGCCCTGTTCTGGACTTGTGTCATTATACTTCTCTGCTTGCCAACAGTTTAAAGAGGTTTTTTTTTCTATTGACCCAGCACTATCAGTTACACATCCCTCCCTCTCCACTCGACCGCCCAGTGGAACCAGCGAGACTCCAGGGAGAAGACAACCTCTCCAACGCCCAATTACACCATTAATTGCTTATCAGATCCAATTTGGGATTGCAGTAAATGAAGCAGCTCCAATGTGTGTATGTGTTTGTGTTGGTGTGCGCGTGTGTGTGTGTGTGAGGCTTCACACAGTGTGTTGCCCCTGTCATTCCCAATCAGTGGAATTGAAACACCTAATTGCCGAGCTCCCACTCGTTTGCCTTCCAAAATATTCCTTTGTTTGTCTAATCACACACACACACACACAGTTGGATACCGTGGTACACCAGGATGTCCGTGTGCATGCACTTAAACACATGCTCTGCATACCACTAGCTCACTGTCTACTGTGGAACATATTCAGAGGAGATAAAGAAAATCACAGAATAATTGATGAAGGGAATTTTATTTTATAGCCGCTGTCATCTACGAATATGCTGACACATCCTTTAATTAATAAAGGGGTATTAGAGAGCTTCTTCACTTAAACCTCCATTTCCGCTGACTTTTTCCACGCTGCTGGAAATATCTGACAAAATTAGATTCACCTTTCGTTTTGCCTTGGTTTTTAATTAGTTTGTTTTTCTCTCTTTTCATTCAGTTCAAACTCTTTTCTCAGTGAAGTTATCCGCGACTAACTTGTGATGAAGTCGTATTGATCGTCCTCATCCCGCACAATCGGTAATGAACCATGTGAAGATTAGGTTAATTGGTGCACGACGGGTGAAGAGTTCAGCCTTCCTCTTGCCTTTCTAGCACGCTC
>CALSBZ010046870.1:1816271-1844736 GCA_943591055.1 Gobionotothen gibberifrons | reverse complement strand
ATGGTAAAAGCTAAACTTTAGGCGTCTAGCATAAGAAGAAAAACAAACTGGCGGAAATGTGTACAGGCTTTTTTGGATGACGCTGCTTTGTTTAATCCATTAATCCTTTATGTTGTTGTCTAGACCTGAATCCCAAAAGTCAATCTTTGCAGAACCAGACATGACGGTACACACCAAAGCCACAGACAGTCCAGACGTCGCTGTCTGTCTTTCAGTCCGGCCAAGATGCAAACGTCCGCTCTTTTCATAGTTGAGCAATGAATTTTTAATGAGCCCGTATCACCATTCAGTTCGACGGAGAGGAGAAAGCGGTGGACCTGCTCAAGTCAATTTCAATATTCCTGGATCCCTGTCTCTGCCTTGTCCTCATCATATCTTCATTATCTCCCCGTCCTTCAATTTATTTTTATCTTTGAATAACCAAAGGAGCAGTAAATGAGGAAAAGGGATGGGAAAAAACTCCGTCTTGCATTGGAACAGAGAGAAGTGTGATGTGGCACACAGACAGGGGATAGAAGAATTCACACAAAGAGTTTTTCTTTTTGTTTACAGCAGCAAAAGATGGACCCATTCTCCCTTTTGCTCTCTGCATCTAGCTTACGGCAGGAGAGAATGGGGAGAGTTTGAAGAGCTGACACAATGAGTCAGAGCAAGGCGAGAGTGAGTGTGAGGGAGAGGGAAGGGCGGTAAAGGTTTAGGCGTCTGCACTGACAGCTTTCTCCTGCAGTCTGACAGAGCTTTGTTGAGGATCTGGGGTTTCACCGCTGTTACCCCTGCAGGGTTTCACTGATGCTGCTGCCACAGAGCGCCCAGCCCTGACCTTTTACTGCTTACCGTACAAATATCCATCCTTCACACCGCGACGCCCTTTCCACGACCAACCCCCTCGTGATCCACGTTTATGAGAGAGGAGGAAGTTTAAAAAAAAACTATCTGTCATGTGTTGACAGATGGCCCGCGCTGTCAGTAAAACGTCATCACGGACCACATGTCCCGTGAGGCGTAGCGATGGTGAGGATGGCCGCTGCCATCTGTGTCCCTGCAACAGCTGCTGCAGACAATACAGAAGCCACATGTGTCACAACATGTTTCATACACAAGGCTGACTGTAATGCCCCGCGCAGGGTATTAGTTCGGGTGTGTCAGCACTGTGGAAATTGGTCGATTTTTTTGCTGCTTCATCCTGCAAACTAACTCTGACATGTTGGAGCTGTAAACCCAATTCTGTCTCTCTCATTCCTCTCCCTCTCTGCCTGACTCCCTTCCTGTCTGTCACTCCATCATGTGTATCTGCCCATCTTTTGCCCTATCTCCTCTTCTCCATCTTCCCGCCTGCTGTCTCTCTCACTGTGCTGCTTTCTGACTGTGGTTAAGAGAGAGCTTGAAAAAAGAGAGCATGAAAAAAGATGAGCAAACACGCCGGCTGCCTTCAGAATTCATTTTGGAGCCTCACACGCTCCCCTTCCCTACACCTGCAATATTCTTCCTCGGCTGCTCCCACGCAGGATTAGGCTTAAATGAGAATTGTATTGTTTCCGTCATTCACTCAAGTAAAAGAGTAATTGAGTTAATCTGTCTTGCTTCTGTCTGTTGTGGCGCAGCAGAGATTAGGGCCTCTGTTGGCAGAGATGGAATCACTGCTTTGAAAGATGGAATAAAAATGTCACAGCGCCTTTAATGACAGCAGGCTTGACATTTCCCGGCAAGCTTTTCATAGGAAATACTTATTCAGAATACAACGGAGGGAAAGGCCATGTTGTTCCATTATTACATCGAGGGATGTCTATGAACTAGCTTTTATGAACAACTTATCCACTAGTGCATTTATAGCTCATAGATATCTAACATTGTTGTACAAAAATGTATACAATTATATTAAAAACATGTTGATTGACAGAAGCATGCAACAATATGCAGTAGGTGTATGTGCAGGCACTCTAATAGGCCAATTATATATACTGCATCGTAATGTAGGTCCCTGGAGAAACACTTTTTTTTCTCTAGCCTAAAACAAGCTAGCTTGATAATGTCGATGCATAGATGGATATTTGTCGTCTTTCCACATCTGACAACCTGCACATTTCCCTGTGTGTGCAGAAATTAGCTTATCCCACCTAAACGGTACCCATGCCAACATAGCAATTGTGCCTAATGGATTTCACGGTGCCGTTATTGCTGAACACACACATAGTTATGGGGTAAATGAAAGTTTTTTTCCTGTGCACAGCAGAAAGACCAAGTTCAGTTTTACAAGTCCTCAAAGAATGATTTGAGTTAGTTTTTACAGTTAAATGTTTTTTTAATGATACAATGACTCTTTGAAAGTGAAGTCTAAAATGAAGTCACTTTAAGGTGCTCAAAAATCCTCAGGTATAATTAGCTTATGGCAAAATCATCGAGCTAGTTAGAAGTTAGTGTAATGTAACTAATACTTACTTATCAACTTGATTTTATCAGTAGTGACAAACATGTGACTAGCTTTGGAGGTGCTGGTTAGTTGAAGTTTGTAACCTTTAGAAAGAGTCGGACTAGCTGTGTTCCCTGATCCCACTCCTTGTGTTGAGCTAAGCTAACACGCTGCTGCCTACATATTTGTGGGTGAAATCATCTTTCTTATCTCGTTTTTTTCAAGAAGGGGAATTAGCACATTTCCAAAATGTCAACCTATTGCTTTTATGTTTCCAAAGATATTTGGAAGCCTTTATATTGTTGAGCGTGGTAGCGTCTAAAAGGCTCAGGGCCAAATTGCTTAACTCTACGCTCAACCTTCACTGCCATATTCAAGATGCCCCAGACTCACCCCATGACGTGAGGTTTTAACCAAATTCAATCTCTCAGTCTGTGCACTTCAAAGGCTCTTTAGTGCCAAGGCCTGTGCTTTTAGTTTCTGCAGATTCTCTGGTCGCCGGTACTATGACTCATTTTCAGAGGAAAATTAAACTGAAAGCGGTAACAACAAAACCGGAAACTCAGAGTCCAAGGTCTGGCTCCTATTGATTCTATTCAGTAAGCGGAGAGAGAGAAGAAAGTCTCTGGGTACATCCACGGTGACTTGAGAGATTAATGTCATAAGATATAAACTAGTGTACGAAGTGAATCACCTCCGAAGGCAAACACTGGCCATCTGAAGACAAAATACCTTCAGTGGTGCCAGCACACCTCCACCTGAGTAAATATGTGAGAGGATTAGCAGAATTAAGTTCAGCAGAGAAGCAGTTGGCAGGCTGAATAGGACTAACAGGTGCTTGTGTTTGGAGGTGGATGAAGGAGGAACGGCTCCAAACCCTCCACTCTGTCTTCCTCCTTTCCCCTGCCTGACAGTAAACATTCACTTGCCTGAAACAGCCAGAGAATGATAAAGAAGTGCCTGGTGAGTAGTTAGCAGTTATTTAGCCAATCCTGCGCCGCCTGTCTGGCTCCGGATCCATCAGCATTTTCTCCTCCTATTCTCCGTTTGTTTCCCTCCTGGGTTTCTGACAGTGATCAGGGGAGTTGGAGCAACGCTGAGCTGAACCGTGCTGACAAAGCCAAAAGCCTCTCTGCACTCCAGGCTCCGGAGTGGCTGGATCGATGCAGTGCCATCACCGTGGCCTGGGGGGGAGCGGCTGCCATCATCCTTCACACCGCTCTGGATGTCCTCATCTGCCTCACTTTCACCTCTCCGCCTGTAGCGGGACGAAAACGTATGCAAAACAGCTCGAGTCCAAGCATACGTTACAGTAAAGCGAGCCACAGCGCATGAACCGAGCGTTGCTGCTGGCTAGCATAGTGCAGACTCAGTGCCTGAAACATTCTCCATTTGGAAAGTTTAACACCTACGTCGACAAATTGAAGCTGGCAAAGAAAGTCACACTGAGGCGTGGAAGATGGCGTGCACATAAAGCGGAGCAATTAATTTGAGATTTAAAAGCCTGGAGCTGTGTTAGCAGTGAGGCTGACTCCTCCACCAGAGACTTTGTTTACATGGTGATTTGCAGGTATTAAAATGATTTTCACACTCAAATGTATAACCCGGATATTTTTATATTTCGCACAATACTGTGTGTCGTTTCACCCTGAAGCGTTGTGGAATGTTTGCTAACAGTAGGAAACACTTTGTAATGAGACTACAGCATAGCCGCTGATTATAAGTTCTCCATGGGGATGGACTTCCTACTAAGTGCTAAGAGCTTTTTTATCAAAGCTAAAAACTGCTTATGATTTAACACTGACATTTGAGACGGCATGAGCAGATTTTCTATAGCTTAACTTCTATTTAACACACAACCGGCAACATTTGCACAAATCACTTTAGTCAACATTGTTGCTTTCAGAACATTCTGCATTGACTACCGTTTTCAGGCAGCGCTTTATTCTGCACACATAGGCGATGTGTTTTTTCTGTCTGTTTTCCATTCAGTAGGGGCCTGTCTCAAGTAGCAGGATAATCATGTTAGTTGAATAAAGTAAAACCCAGAACCAAGGACTGAAGTAGAAAGAGCCACTAAGCCTTGTATTCAGTGCCGTTAAACTGCTAATTGAATAATCCTGCTTTGGGAGACCGACCTGTGGTGTGCTTTTGTGTTGTGTATTCAGTACAGTTATTTCTGGTTGGGCCTTAGATTCCCAAGCTTAAGCATTAGTGAAAACTACAAATTTGCCGACCTCTCCAGGGACCCAGAAAATATCTTGGAAGCGTTTTGCCAAGCTTGAAAACAGCTTTTAGTTGCCAGATAAACAGCGTGGACACTGTACTATAATTATTTGTGGAATGGTAACGTTTCTGTCTTATTGTAGTCCAAATTAAATTAATGAAAAAAATATACAAAGAATATTCCAACATATTTTAATAATACAACTTTAATAATATTACTTTTTGTTTGCAAAAATCATAACTAAGTTGATCACTTTAAACCCTGTTTGCACACAGCCAGTATTGTAGCATGGCTGGCTTGACACAAATGACCTGGCCTTAGAAGCTTACCTCTTTATTTCCATCTATTCCATTTTTTGGGGGGGAATTCTGTTTGATTCCTTGAATATTCTCTGCATTTTGCAACCCCTAATCCAGACTCACTGAAGCAGGTTTCTACTTTGGTCTAGTAACAACTATTTTACTATAGAACCCTATCCATCGTTAAACTGCATGAAAGCGATGCATCAATCCAACTTCCATATAGTGACCTTTGTCTCTTCAACAGCAGCAATGACCAAGCTGTCTTCCTGCATTTTGCTCAGCGGATATCTCCTCCCCTTTGCAAACTGGCCAATCCTAAACCACATCGCTCGATGACAGCCGAACGTCATGAACTCAACTTTGCTCCACAACGCGCAAAACACTTCATATAGTGCATCGCTTAAGAAGAGCAATTAAGCCTCCCCATTATTTGTGCGATAACGCGTATACCCGTTCTTACCTGATAACCTAAACAGCCTGATTCTCTATAGATTAATGACTTGTCTCCAGCTAATGTATTTTTATCACAAGGTCATGAGTGATGTATTATCAGTTAATGAGAAATTCAGAAATGTGTGGTGTTGGAGAGGCGGGCGGGGGGGGCAGAGGGTAAACACACACACTGAGAGACACACTCATTTGACCTTTCAGAAGGGTTTTTCCTGCCCTGCGGTGAGTTGTCCTGCAGTGATAAGAATAATGGTTTTGGCGCCATGGCCCCGGGGGACCGACCTCCCATTCCCCCCCCCCGGTAGATAGCTGAGCGCTGAGATTCTGCCTCTCCCATTGTGCTTCCAACATCTTTAGCAGACAATAAGGCTTAGTAGTGCCCACTTAAGCGACAGCCGTATGCTCATATGGAGGACCACTGCAGATCGCTCTGATAACTCTCTCCAGGAGACTTTTATAGGGAATGTAAGGAGGGGCAGAGGGGATGTAGACAAAAGACACTTGCATTACATTATTTACAAATCATCCTGCAGGAAAAAGTCTCTGCTGACTTGAGAGACTAACGAGGACATTCACAGCGCATAATATTGCACCGTTTGTCTGAAGGGCTTTTGAGGTGTCCTCAATTTCTCCGTCGAGAAAACAGCACTGCAGGAGTCCACTGATATTTTTCATAATTTAATTTCTCTTTAAGTTAGAGCCTCTCTTAAAAGCAGGGAGCAAGTTTGAAAGAATCCTCCAGTCACTATCTCTGTGATCTCAGCATTTACGCAGTGTTAGGCATTGGGGGACATCAAACACTCTAAAGAGAGGGAAGTGGAAAATGTTAGGTGCAAATGTTTTAGTCATGCTTTTAATTGATTTTCTGGAACAGGCCAGGGCGACTTCAAAGCAAATAGCTGCTGAAAGAAAAAACAGATTTGATGCTTTTAAGGAAGGGCTGCACTCTGAAAGGCTCTGTTTTTTAAACCTACCTACGCATATCTCAAACTGGGATTGTACAAAAGGCTGGTTCCACAGGAGGAAATATTTTAGCTACAGTATGGTGTATTAATAAATGTTATCTACCTCTAGTTCTCAACATGCTGCTTTTTAAAATGCAATGCACTGTACATTTGACATTTGACTCCTTTAACAATCTAGATTCTTTATTTATTGATATAAGATTATGAAATTATGAATGAATATCTTTATACACTGAACAAAAATATAAACGCAACACTTTTGTTTTTGCTCCCATTTCTCATGAGATGAACTCAAAGATCTAAAACATTTTCTATATACACAAAATAACCATTTCTCTCAAATATTGTTCACAAATCTGAAAAAATCTGTGATAGTGAGCACTTCTCCTTTGCCGAGATAATCCATCCCACCTCACAGGTGTGGCATATCAAGATGCTGATTAGACAGCATGATTATTGCACAGGTGTGCCTTAGGCTGGCCACAATAAAAGGCCACTCTGAAACGTGCATTTTTGTCTGGGGGGGTCTGGGGGGTCCGAAAACCAGTCAGTATCTGGTGTGAGGGTTAGGGTTAGGGTTAGGGTTAGGGTAATGTTGTGAATCGAGTGGCCCATGGTGGTGGTGGGGTTATGGTATGGGCAGGTGTATGTTATGGACGACGAACATAACATACACAAAAGTGTTGCGTTTATATTTTTGTTCAGTGTAGTTGTTGCTGGATTTTCCCCATACAGTCTATGATTCCCCCCCGGCCCCCCTTTCTTAGCTTGTTCTTTGGCATCTTTGCAGCATCCCTTTCACTCGTGTGTCCTCACAAACATTGTTCCCACGGCTTCCGAGGGCTTGACACTTTAAATGTTTCCTGTTCAGGCCTGGAGCGGATTGCATTGATTCCTGTTTTGACTTTAACGCTGTGCCACATGGCTCAAGGCTACTAGTTTGAGTAGCAATTATCTTCATAATGACAACATCAGCACCCTGCTCACACCAAATTGTCCATGTAGTCCATGTAGCTTTGCTCTTCAGATTGAACCTCATCGGCTTTTTATAGCCTTCGCCCGCTGGAGGAACCAACTGTAACCACTGATGTGTGCTTCCTGACAATAATGACGCAAATTACATTGATCGGTAACTTAGCTTATCGATCAGTGTAATGATCTTTACAGTTTCACACGGCAGGAATCTATGACTTGAACATCACTGCGGCTGCATAACGCCTTGTTCAAACCTGGCATCATCATGTTCCTTGGGTGATCCAATCACAAGTGGACATCTCTAAGACCGTCAGTTTACACCTGGCATTAGAGTGTTTATCAGGAGACCCCTTTGTGATAGGAGAACACTTTACTGCTCTTTATTGAAACAAACGCGTACATTAGTTCTAATTATTTTCAAGCATCTGAAGAATACACTTCATTTGGCTATGTGGCCAGAAGTTAAAAGGAGAAGAAGACATCTAAACAATATGGGTCTATTCCTTGTGTGTTCTAGGCAAACTAAATTGCCCAAGACCTATAATTCATCTCTATGGGCTTTTCAAAATATTCAGACTTCAAGAACACATTATTTAAAACTGCAGCTGGCGCTAATCATAGATTTTGTTTAAGAAGTGGATGCCGGCACTGTGACGTCCCCCATTGGTTTGTGGACTACCGTTTTAGTTTCATGTTTTGGCCGTCGCCACTTTTTTGGAAGTGACAAGAGAGGTCGGAGCCCACACTAATCGAGAAACATGAAGAGAAAACACGGACAGTACCCAGGGCGGACAACGCCTATCATAAGGTAGCCACGGCCACGCCCTAAAGCACAACCTGCCTGTGTTGCCCTAAGTGGGATCATAATTTACTAAATCAACATCATGCTGCATTGAAAGAGAGTGAAAAATAGTGATTGAGCCTATACAGTAACCTCATTAGGCAAATGTTAGCTTGGTTTATTTTAACATAGACTTTTATACAATAGGACTACTTTTTTGCAACATTTAAAATCCCCCTGCTTGCCATTAGTAAGAATACAAGTTTAAGGTTAATCTGCGTTGGCTTCACTTTTCAGACCAGGAGTTTGAAGCTTGGAGTGAATAATAAGAACGTTCTTCAGATACCAAAGAGGGCGTCAAATGAGTAGGCAGTCCTTCATTGTGGCCCCAGACACATGCATGTACACATTGCTAAAACAATGTGGTTATATGCAACCTGTATATTGCCTCTGAGTGATCGAAACTCAATGCTTCCTCAATGAGTCTTGGGTGCATTCAGAGTTGTCCATGTTAGTGCCAGTTATAGAAGAGTCTCCTCCAGTTGGTGGCAAAGAAAAAATATATATTCAAAATGCAAGTGCATACCCAAATTAAGTCAAAAACAGATGCAGGAAAGCAATTATAAGTAGCAGTTGGTGTAGCTGACCTCTGAGAGGGCCTTGATCTCCTCCCAGGGAAAATACGGATGAGGTTTGTCCCTGGTCTCGGGGCCGAGAGACTAATAGCTGGCCCTGGCCTATCGCTTGCCCCAGGGGGCTTCGGAGTAGAGACAGGATTAGAGAGAAATGGATGAGAGCAACGGATAATGAAGGAGATCTGTCGTAAGTCTAATCATTGGCTTTAGAAGACATGATCTTGGCTGTAGAGAAAGGGAGCCAGGGAAGATAAGAGAGACGTTTCTTGTTGTGATTACACCTTTTATCACGACTGAACATCCAATAAGTCGCCACTGTCAGCCGCTCAGTATGCTGCTCCTGCTCGGTTAAAGCAAACACGCCAATCATTGATTTACATAAATGTGGGCAAAGTGTAGTTTCAGCCGACTCGGATAAGACACCTCATTATTGAGACGCACTGATACACCTTTTATCACACAAATGTACTGTTGCCTTTTCCTCCGGCCGCTCTTCCCTTAAATGAGTCTGTCAGGCATAACAGATATTTCTGTTCCCCTCTAAGTGTATATTTGTAATGCTAATTAGGCCAATTGTAGGGAATCAAATCAAGATGCTGAACACAGCAGACAAACAATCACCGGGGAAGGAGGCAAACACTTTTATGCAAATATTACAAGGGGAAGTAAAAGATGGAGACAAGAATAAAAAGAAGTGGAGAGAACAGGCCGCTCAGTTATCGAGTGAGAGCTGAGAGGGAGAGAGATCAAATGGGGGAAGGAAAGAAGAGGGGGGAGAAAATTAAAAGCTGATTACTTTGTGAGTGAGTCTTCAGTTTCTCGAAGGAGGGGCAGGGGGAGAAAGCTGTTTTTAGTGTTGCAGTATTTATTAAGGCCAGTCCCCAGGGTAATCAAGAGAAGCTAAAAATAACTAGCTACGAAGCGCTGCAGTCATAAGCAGGGGACACGGACTGGGCCCTGCCTTATGCACTGGACTCCTACTTAGCCATCATCTCTGCTCTTTCAGTTTCATGGTAAAAGTCTAACTGTTATCTAAAAGTTTGTTCTGTGCATTGTACAATGTGTTCGCTGCAGTATGGGCAATAGGATTTACAGTTGGAAAAAAACACTTACTTGAGGGTAATGGGTTTTCATTACAATCATTATACGGTCGAGTGAGAGTCACGGATATGTACGTCCCCTTTTGTCCCCTGATCCTTGGCCCTAGTTTGCTCACATTTGCCTCTTTGTCACGTGGCCCTCCTGAGGTCCCACCACCTCGCTTTGGGCTATGTGAAATGATTGTATTGTACGGGGAGAGAACAGACATTGGTAGCCTTGAGGCGGTGTCTTCGCTTCACCTCCTTAAAAAAGATATTGCTGTGATAAAGCGTGGCTCCTTCTCTGCTCCTGCTAAATCGAAGGGGAAGCCTTGAAGGCAAGGTCTGGTGAGTGGGAGCCGAAAGAAAGAAATGAGAGAAATAATCGGTTGATATGTTTGCGCAGCTCGCTGTGTGTTAAAAAGAAAAACATTTCTCATTAGCATAACACTGTGGCAGGGGCCATCGGCTCAATTGGGGGAATTTTCAAGGCGTTGTTTTTGCTGCCTTGATGCGATTTTTCGGCAGACGGCGGATTGATGTGGAGCCAGAACTCACTGACTTTGCGTGGTCTGAAATTAGTGGGCTGCTGCTGAGGAGATGGTCAGCCAAAAGGCATGCAAACAAAGAAACCAAAGATAGTGGGTGTTTGTTAAAGTTCGCAACAGTGCGAGCATGTGTAAAGTTTAACAACGCTTTGAATGGAGTTTCTCTAGAACAGGGGTGTCCAACCTTTTTTGAACCAAGAGCTACTTCTAAAGTTGCCAGTCTGCCGAGATCTACCAGTCCAACTAGAGGAGGGGGGGGGGGGGGGGGCTGCTAATGAATTGTCAACTGGGGGGGTTAGTGAATTGTCAATGGGGAAACGGCGGACTTCTGTCGGTGCAACTTCAATGATGCATAAAAACATTCAGCGAATCGAGCCGGCCCTTGACGACCGGCTGTTCTGTGATTCTCCAGATTCTACAGATGGCCAGTCCGCGGAGGGTGGAAAATACATACCGGAAGTAAACAAAGACGTGCAACGGGAAGGTGTGAAACAAAACTTAAAATATTAAATGAAACACTCTCATCTCTTAAAATTCACAACTTATTATGAATTAAACATTCACAAACGTATAATTATGTATTCACATGTTTAACTCTGTTACATATGCACGCAACGAACAGAAGAGCGTAGGGCAGAATTAGGCGGGAATTCCGTCTCGTAGCGTGTGTGCACCGTTTTGAAATGCCGCTCTAAATTACCCTTCTTCGGTAAAGCCACGCTCGCATTGCAGATGAGACAGATGGACTTTGAATTGGAATAGACAACAACATCAATCAATCAATCATCCTCCCACTCGGAGTGAAAATTATATATTTGGGGCTTTTTTGCTTCTGCCATAATTGCGGTCTTGTGTGTGTGCGGACTGTCACTCCTGTTGACAACGTCAGCTAACTAACTAGCGCCCACTGCCCGCCAGCCACGCCCCGACACATGGGGTCACGCCAATCACAAAGCTTTGATGCCTTCAAGTGCATTATTCTGGCACAGGACGATTATGTTATAGGACATTAACGATAAAACAGAATATTGTTGTTCTATTTTTAGACACATCTCGCGATCGACTGGGAGGGCACCCCTGCTCTAGAAGATTGTTTACTTAAAACAGTTTTGAAGCTAATATTTAGTTTGTCGAAATATCTACAAACCCGAATCTGCCTCCCTGTTACCTCTTATTAAAATAGGCAGATTTTTTTTGTTGTCTTCTGAACAAACTGAATTATGGCAAGACAAGGGCAGATCATTTCTAAGAACCTGTCAGTATAGGTCACCGAAACTCCTGACCTATAGGGTTAGCGTTAGCCACACCTTGCTTAGGGTATAGCCAAATTGAAACACACTGCCCCCTAGCTGCGGTATGCTTACAGGATTCACAAACAAAACCCAACACACACTTCACACAGACATCCACACCGAGGAGAAAAGCTCCCGGGCTGAATGGTGGTGTATTAATCACACTGATGCCTGGCACTGTGATCTGTGACCCAGTCTTTTAATTGCATCCGCTCTGCTCTGCTCCCGCTCTCCCTCTTTATCTTGCCTCTTTCCCCTTTCTCATTCCTCAAGCCTCCTCATGCCCGTGCCCATGAGAGCAGGCTAATGCAGAGATAAGAGGGAGGGCCGGCGATGTGCAAAAAAACTAAACGCTCACACTGGCAGCAAATGCAGCAAGATTCAAGCTATATCGTGGAGCAAAAGCTTATTGTGCGACATGCTAGTGAGGTGTTGTGTAGATAGAATTAAATATCAGTGAGGAAATATTTCATAATCCGAGACAACCTTTGGAAAAACAACAACACATGATCCTTTTACATGTAAAACTGCCGAAAGACTTTCTCTATATCCAGACAAAATAAAAGTGCGATAAGGTGGGCTGCGTAGTGGTTGGATGTTTGTCATATAGATACAGAGAACAGTTCACTAACAATGTGACATGGTTCCCTTCAGCAACAGAAGTGCATCTGATAGCGTGTGGTGTTTAAAAAGTGAAACATGAGCAGCACTGACGCACACAAATGCATGTTGACAACACCTTCACCCCCATGCACACACCAACACACACACCCATGGGAACACAGGAAGTCGATGACACCCATAGCCATTTATGCATCAGCTGTTTTAATCGTATATGCAAAGAGCCGGTGTCACACACTCCCATGTCCCTCTTCGTACTCTCTGACTGTCTGTTTAATTCTCTCACTCAGGGTCCCTCGCATGCCTGAGCACACACAGCAACACGCGCACACACACAAACTCACACACACACGCAAACTCACACACACACACACACACACACTTGAGTCGCAGTGGTTTCCTTTTGTGAGAGCGAGCTGTCAGAGGGAACTGTGTGGGCTTTTGTTAAAACAGAGAACTGCAGAGGCAGAGAAATTCATTTCCAACTGCGGCAAAAAAAAAAAAGAAGCCTTTTCAGGAAAGTCACATTGTACCTGCAGTGTTTTAAAAACAGCAGCATGTAAATTGAATTAGTTATGAGCATTCCTGTGGGGGCTGTATTTCAAAAGAGTTTCAAGGGTTGTGGATGTACCGCATGGGGGGGCCCAGGGTTTGACTACAGATCTGCAAGACGGTGCGCTTTAGTTGTGATAAATCACGACATCTGAAAATAGATTTTACATCTTTACTTGCCAATCACGCCCGCTCCGCCGCTGCTACTCCACCGCCCACTGAAAGATGTAAACTTTTCTCATTTCTTTTGCCTCCCGTAGGTGGAGAGAATATTACAACTCCACTGTCTCTTGGGTAGCTGCTATAATGTCACAGTCAGGTGAAAACATTTAGTCTGTCTTCATGCTTCGACTTTTGTGTCTTGTTTTAGTTCATCAAAACCTTTTGGCTCCCCAATGACAACTTTTGAAAAAAATGCTTGACAGTCAAGCTGAAAACAAGTCGGGTTCTTTCTGGTGCTGGAAAGCTGACATCTGGGAGAAGGTGCAGGTTATTCACGGGACTCAGATGTTTGACTTCATTGCTATCAGGAGTGGGGTTTCTGCGTGTATATCATGTGGAACTAAGGATCTTTAAGCTAGCAACATTAAGGTTTAGTCATTTGTTACAAAGAGTCACATTTGATGCCGTTTTCAGCTGATTGTGAGTGAAGCGGGTGAAGCTGATTATCTGAGCACTAACATTTCATTTATTCAGTTCAAATTATTAAAGAGGACATATTGTGCTTTTTTTCAGATTCATATTTGTATGTAGTGTCTCTACTGTGACATGTCTCCATGCTTTAATGTTCAAAAAAGTTCTATTTTTCTCATACTGCCTGTGCTGCAGCACCTCTTTTCACCCTCTGTCTGAAACCAGAGGCCAGTCTGCTCTGATTGGTTAGCTGGCCGGCTGTGTTGTGATAAGTCAACCACTTACAGATGTGTCTGTAATAGCCCCTTAGCCACGTACAATGGGACTATTCACATGCACAAATTCCTATATAACACACAAGGGGAAACCCCCCAAAAAGTAATCCTGGTGAATGAGATCAGATTTGTCATTTATAAAGCATAAAAGTCATTATAGAAAATTAAAACTACAAATAAAATTGCCAAATACGGGTGACCTATAACATGTAAGGTTGTACCTGCACTGAAGTCACATGACATACTTCAGCACTCTTTACAGCTTCTACATGTCAGTATTTGAGTCGTGTTCGTTTTCTCGTCAGTGGGCTCCGTGCTGTCTATCACGGCCTGCAGGCACAAATACCGTTATTTGCAAATTGAGTGGGAGGCGTTTATTTTCCCGCTGGCTTGAGGGATGCAAGCAGGATACCAGAGGGAATGTTTACTTAGCACTGTGCCACAACTGTGATGAACAGCACCTTAACAAAAGTACATCCATATGCTCAGCCTGGATATACTAACCCACTCATTTACCCTCCGCCAAGTAATCCACAGTTTCAATTAAACGTATGCAGGGATATAGATATATTCTGTCCCACACCAACACATTAATGTACAGTTTGTTTCATGTCAGGTGTCTATTTTCAACTTTTGTACTGTAGCTGATATCATAAACTTTATTTATACACCTTTTTAAATTACACAAAGAAAATTACTTAATTAAAACAACAGATCAAATGATCAGTAGAAGCAAAACACAAAGCCAGTCATGCAGGATAAAAGCGAGAATCATGAAAAGAACAATATTAAAGGTTGTTATATGAGAGCAGGTCTATAAAAAGATCTGTGTAAGTCTTTAAACATGATCTTCAGAATCATATAATCCCTCCTAAAAGCACCTAACAAGTGTATAAACGCTTGCACGACTTGACCTTTCATGTGAAGTATTTTTCTTGCAGTTCTTATAGTTCTTTTGTGCTCTCAGCTCTCTTGAACAACGATATTAAGTGACCCACCACCAGGTTGCACGCTTTTATGTCTCGGCCGTGTGCTCAGACCGGCCCTCCTGGTGTGCGCCGGGGAGAAAATTCCCCTCAGTCTGTTAGGAGGGAGAGGAGGATGAAGGAGGACGGGGGGGGGGGTTGAACAGGACAGTAAGAGAACAGTGTAGCCATGACACCGGAGAACAGAGAGAGTGGAGGAGACGGTGACAGGGAGAGGAGAGAATGGCAGGGAGGAGAGGGGAGGCGAGAGGAGGCGTGTGCGGTGGACAGGTGAACATGGTGTGGGCGGAGGCACAAAGCAGAGCGACTACCTGCCAAATACATTATGCACATGTAATGTTTCCATACAAGAGCGGCTTTGGCCTCCCCTAGGGTATTGTCTCGGATCTACAAGCAGAGAGAGACAAAGAGCATAAGCGTGTCTCTGTGTGTGTGTGTGTGGAGGACCTGGTGGTGGGCAGTCACGGCTGCTTGCCCGCTCTGTTTTAGCCGCTGCGCTAGCCGCTCTGTTGGACAGCATGTTCTCTGCTGTGTTCGAGTCCAGAGAAGAGCAGCCGAGCAGAATGACACCGGCATCAGCAGCCTGCCAAACACCGCTGTGGATGGCAGGACACACTGAAATATACAGAACACACACACACTCAAAGGAGCATACATACACAGGAACACAGAGACAGACAGACACACTTATCTAAGCTACAAAGTAAAAGTGTGCACACTCACAGACACTTGAGCCGGTGGTTTGAAAGTATACTTTACCCCCGCCATGATAATTTGTACATCTAGTAATGAACCTTGAATTTGTGTTGGACCTGTGAATACTGCGTTTATCTTGCATGCCTCCACGGTGTACAAATAGTCCACAAACAGAGGAGAGCCGCGTTATCAAACAGCAAAACTATATCAAAATATTGGTTTGCTTTTACTGCTACTAACTCTCACTCGACTTCATCAGTTTAATCCAAGTCTCATTTATTCATTCTTATACCCACTATTTCCAAAACGCATGAACTTTTCACTTCAGGTTGAACATCATCGAGGACTGCAAGACAATAATGCTTCATTAGTACTGAGCATATGACAGATTATAAATACTGCTTCAGTTTTGATGATTTAATATAATTTTGCTGTTGTTAAAAAGTGCCCCAATTTACTGTAATTCATCAAGAATTATCTACATTTTTGGGATTTTTTGCCGCCTTGGGGAGCGAGAGAAAAACAAGGTATTCTCAAAGAACTCTACACATATTGAGAAATGAATATTTAAATCGTAATTTTCCTCCATAGCCAAGGCAAAGCACAAAGACACATTGATATGCCTGTTATTGGAGAAGGCAATTAACAGAACTGATCTTTGAATCCGATTGATGTGTGTTTTTAGTGCAAGGTTATAGAGTCATTTCAACACATGGATTCACATTTCTGGCCATGCTGTTTGCATGAAGTATGTTCAGAAACTCGCCGAAGCTCTGGGCTGCTCCGAGGTGATGAAAAATTGAAGACCATGAGTTTTCTTGACAGTGTTTTTCACCCTGAGAGAGCTGCATGCTGGGAACGCTGTTAGATATTTTGTTGATGAATAAAAAATTCATGGGGAGAAGAACCCCAGACAATTTGATTGGCAAAATTAGCTTAGCGCTGTTAAAACTAAAATAGTATACTTTATTTCACCCATCGACAACTTCACACCGACACACTTCAAGGGATAGTTTGGATGTTTTGAAGTGGGGTTTTATGAGAAACTACTCCATAGTCAGTGTATGACCAACAGCAGATGGTGGTCCGCACGCCCCTGTTTGCAGGCAGGTGTAGCAGCACAGGAGCAAAACAGTGGACTGCTGTGAAGGATGGCGTCATCTTAGTCACCTGAAACTGTTACAAAGGCTCTGTTCAAAGCCACAAGAATCCATTGACAAAAACTGTAAATTATTATTATGCTTGCTTCCACTGCCCCAATAGAACGTTTTTTGTTGTTTTTGTGATTTAAGAGTTAGTTCAGATTCACGAACGTATACCAATAACTCCCAAGTTTCTGTCAATGTAGTCTGGTGGCTTGGAAAATAGCTTAAAGTGGATATGTGGCTTCAGTTTCTGGTCAGAAAAGGTGCTGAAAATATATTTAATATAGCAACTGATACCTATTTTTAGAGGTGGACCTCCTTTTGGATGGATACTACTGTCTGCGTGTGGGGGGGTGAACACCTCCTTCTTATACCGACACTAGATAGGTACTTACAACCTTAAAGCATCCAAACTGTCCCTGTAACACGTTAACATTCATAGTGGGCGGATGAATGGATATGACTAATATCTAGCAGTAAATACTAACGTTCTTGTGTTTGATTTTATCATCTGAGAATTGATGAAGAAGAACATCTTTTATTTCCTTTTATAAATGCATATTGAAGACTTAAAAAGTGCCAGTTTAAAAATAACTTGTGCATGTGGAGAGATAATGCAGTGAATGTAGACAGCTGTTGCACATAGCCAGAGGCCAGACCTGCACTCAGCCTCTCCCCTGTCTCTTCTATTCAGCCCTGCTCCAAATGAGCTGACCAGGTGATGGAGTTCAGTTCAGTGGCAGGATGGATAGAACCTGCAGTAAAATATGTTTTTTTTCTCTAAATTGATGAAGGACTTTGAAGTGTACTGACCTTCAGGGCCGTCAACCTACAGGCTTGTCTTCGTTTATTCATTTCAAGTTCAATTTTTCGTACAAAAGCAGGCTGTGGTTTTCCAAGCGTAACATGACAAACTGAATTATACGCACCGGAGAGCAATTACAACAAATAAGCACAGATTAGTTATCAACAGTGTTCATTCCCCGCGTCTGTTTCCATTATGATGTGACCGCAATAAATAATCTGCACACATTACTCTTGTCTTGAATCTAAGGATTTTTCTTTAGTTTTTGAGATCTTAAAAAAAAAGTTTAATTATTTAGTAATTTACCTTTATCTTTTCTCTGCGAGTGATTCTCCCACATTCCCCTTTTATCCTACCATCTATGTCTCTCTCTCTCTCTCTCACACACACACACACACACACACACACACACAAACACACACACACACACACATGCGTAGTTTCTCCATCAGTCTTTCGTCCCCCATTCTGCCGCTCTCCTCTCCATTGAACTGCATGGCAGATCAGATCCCACCACCTGATTTGAATATGCTTTGTGAACAGGATTTGTAATGAACTGCAAAGCATGTATGAATATTTTCACACTGCGAAGTGTAAGGAATCAGGATCATGGTCCCGCCCCCCCTGCGGCTGTACACCAGTAGGCGGTGAATAGTAAACTGAGAGGTGGCCCGGTGCCCTAACATAAAATCAAATACATTCCTCTAACAAAGCTGCACAGTGGCAGCACCTCTCACACCAGCACATGTGTGTGTTCCCATGCCAACTGGCAGCAGCGCAATACACAGGGCAACACACCGACCCTCGGAGACCTCGCTGGTTTTATTGTAGAATTAACATCCAGATTAATATATGCACCAGCTGAGGATAGCTGACTCCTACGCGTTTGCACACACAGTCAGTGACACACACACACAAACACACACACTCTCGCACGCGTTCATAAACAGCGCTTTGCAGTGCGCGTGTCCTTAAGCCTCGCTTCTCCAGCTGCACCACAAGAGACCTGTCTAAGTGACAACAATTAGCCTGCTCAGTTCAAGCTAATTGAAGTCATTTACATAATACATTCCTGCCATCACAATTCATCTGCGGACAATTCATGCAGGCCTGTGTCACATTGTCAAAACCTGATGTTAGATCGCCCCCCGTCCTGACAAATGATCCCCAAAGCAAGGCCATCATTTTACACACAAATCTCATCAATCACGCGTATTGTTCTCCAATGGGCTGTATTTTTTTAATGACAATATGGATTGCATCTGCCAACGCAGGCAGACGCGCACATTGTCAAAACTGTGTTTACCAACCTTCCCATTACGAGTGCAATTACTCAGAGGTTGAAAACAAGCTGGCGTGTTTGCGTGACGCTAAGTCTCGGCGGCCGAAGAGATTGCAGGCTTTATTAGCCGGTTGTTTGCGAGGTGCTTTTGTCAGGAAGCTGGGCAATAAATTAAATAGATGGCTTGATAAAAAGCTTGCTGTGTGCAGAACTCTTCACGCTGGATTTTTTTTGGAAAAATCACACTGCCATAGCTCATAACAGCCGATCTGTTCCCTGGGTGATTTATGAAATCAATTTGTCTTGTTATCAGCAGCCAGAGTTTGGGAGACAAAATCAAAGCACATGCGCTTCAAATTTATAAAATGCGTGTGTGTTTGTGTTAGGATAAAAGACATGTTGAAAACAACAGATCAGTCATTCTCATCGTTGCATCATGCTGTGAATCATGGGATAATGACTCTGACTGTTGATTACATTTGACAAGGGAACGAAAGCTTTTACGAAATAGTTGTGTCTAACTTTGTTGGTGTTTTTTGTGTAATAATGGTATATTCATGTCAGCTGTCACTGGAGAATATGCTTGGATGCACTCAACACCATATCTTTTAGACCTAAACATGCTTCACTACTGCCTCACACACACACACACACACACACGCTACATTACTCTTACAGGAATTCGTTTGTGTGTGTCTTCCAACACGAGAGTCCTCACAGCTCCCTTTCTCTTGTCTCAGTCAGCCAGAACCCTCCAAATGTCATTCAAGTCTTTGCTTCATGAGTCTGGCAGCAAAGCATGGAGCCCAGTCGGCCCAGTCAGCCTAATGTGCTTTAGACCTTCCCTTCATGCTTTCCCTGGAGAAGCTGAAGGAAATGCTGTTCTGACATCGCAATCCGTCTAGTTTGGGGAAAAAAGAATGATGTGAAAAGAATTAGGTTCCCCCCCCCCCGTGTACTCCGGTTCAGAAACAGATAAGCAGTTTGTTTTGCCAAAGACGTCAAAGCGGGGAATCAAAAGCGACAGTGGATGGGATGAGATATTTCAAGATACGTCTTGATGGATGCAGGTTAATCTCCAACCTGCCAGATGTGTCAGGGATTTGCCAACACCTCGCCGAGTAAATCTTACTGTGCTGCTATTTACTTCTGAACCGCCCTGACTTCCCTTTCTGTTTGTCTCTGCAGTGAAGTTCGAGGATTGCCAGCGCAGCAGGGAGGTGGGCTTCATCAGCAGCGACCCCAACTTCGGCGTGAGGCCCGATGGGTCGGTGTACGCCGAGCAGGAGCTGGGGAACCTGTCGGAGCCCGTGGAGTTCATGGTGACGGCCCGGGCGCTCCATGACCCGCACATCTGGGAGACCACCGTGAAGATGGCCCTGGCTGGACATCCTCATCCTTTAGCCCTCACCAAGGTAACACATTCAGGAATACACACACACACACACAAGCAACTGGAAGGGCAAGAATAGCTTCCTATGGATGACACGGACAATTGAATCACCTTATTGACTGGTTGATTATTACTAAAACACATTTAGTGGTGTAAAGCAACTCAGTACATCTACTCAAGTACTTAAGTATTATCTTTTACATAATTCTGCTTTACTTGAGTATTTCCATTCTTTGCTACTCCACTACATTTCAGAGGCAAATATTGTATTTTCTACAAGACTACACTTAGTTCTCACACAAGATACCAGTTCAATATTAAACAAAGAATATGCTTATATGATTTGATGCAGAATTTTACTACAAATCAACTTTGTTAAGTCTCTAGAATTGGCTTCATGTTCACAACATAAAAATGGTCTTTCATGTTTTTGATAGTGATAAAAGCAGGATAATGTATAACCATCCTGATCAAATACTGTACAAAGAATAATTATGCATGGATCTGTTAAATGTAATACAAACAAATCCCTCCCTACACAAAAAAACGTATTTTCTGTACATCATCAAGACAGCGGATACCCTCCTCTCGAGAAGTGATCGAGCTGACCACGTCACATCAATTTGAGGAGACATGTATGCACATCTGATTAATATTTAACAAGTACCTTGTGAAAGTAAGGTGTAGAGGTTAGTGCTTCAATGTGTCATTTCCAATAAAATAATCACACAGTATTGAAACTGTTCCCTGCCTAATCAACCATCAAAGGTGCTTTTTACAAATCCTTGTTTTTGATCCTCACCTTTAGCTACTTGCAGGTGTTGGAAGCGTAACCTAATTATAATTGATTAACATATTCCAAAAGGATTTAGCTTGGGAAATAGGATTTGAAACTGGATTTGGATTCAGTAAGAAATGCTATTAAACCCTGATGCTAAAGTAGGTTATCTCCTGATTAGATATGCGTCATTGTTTGTTCTAGAACGTGTAAAGAAGCTTCCTAAATGAATCTGATCAGGAGCATGCACGGTAGTTAAGATGCAGTGCTTCTTCGTACGTGACAATTCAAGACATGGCTCCATTTGCTGCCGAGGCCCTACTAGCTAACAGAGACTGTGAAACCACACAGGGCACTGAATGTACTGCACAGCCGCTGTTACCACCGAGCTGCACTTTGTTGGAGCGACTCACCCATTATCATTTTTCCTCCACTACTTGTTGCACGCCATTGGGCTTAATGTTCAGTCATGTTTCTAATCATGACGAAAAGCCTGAAACTCGTGTAGCTAAAGCAATTGCAGAGTAGGGATTAAAATTCTGCCCACTCCTGGTAGTGCAATAATGGAGACTGGGAAATAATTGACATTGATTGAGCTAATGTTCCACTCTGCCGGAGTCTGCGAGGACCAGGTGATGTAGTTTCGCTGTATAATTATGTTCCCCACATCATGGAGCCGGGGAAATATTCAATAACTGAACAAGAAATAAATGTGTTTCCTCTAATCACATGGAAATTTGAAAACAAGCTTTTACACGTACAGTACATTACGCGTTTCTGCCTGAACCCTGTTTACATGCGTCCCTGTCACAACACACGACTCTTGTTTTCCTCGGATGGTATAAATAATTGGTACTGCGTCAAGTCAAATATAGTTTCAATCTGTGGGTACGCCCTGAGGAGGGATGAAATGAATTCCTGTTTCATTAAGAACAAAGTCATTAAAACATTTAATTATTAAAATGAAATGTGTGCTACAGGATAATTTGATACAGGGACCGGGTTGAACCAAAAAGCACTTTGGTTGGTCTTTGAGTTTGATTATTCATTCGTTTACACAGTCCAATACTTCCTTTTCTGATGGACCTGGATCATTAAAACTGTATGACTTTTAAGCAATTGAGTGAAACATTGAGTGACAACCTCCGCTAGACTGAAAAATCCCCCTTTGAAACAGTTTGTCCTAAGATCTACTATTTATGACTCGAGTGGGAAGGATGTCATTTCTAAGTGATCGTAGTTTAGCGGCAGACCCTTATATTATATTATATTATTATTTACTATATTTTGAACACTGCAGAAATTAACATTTAGTGAGATGTCGTTTGACATTGATAACAATGGGAAAGTCATTTCATACAGAGCAGAGTGTGGTTTCATCTGTAACCTGGTATAATGTCTGACAGCCTTTCAGAAAAGGCTCTCACTCACAAGGACATGTTGTTTCAGCCCATGTGGACTTCCTGTGTCCTGCTGACCTCTTGTCCTGCTTCTTCAGTTTTACAGTTAGTACGATTGAGATGAAAAACAGTAATCGTTTGCAGAAACACAGAATAGGGTCATCAATATGTTCCTATGTCGATATGTTCCCATAGGCCTATGCAAACAGGTTTTTCTACACCATACACTTTCAATGTTTGGATTTAAAACAGGAGACACACAAACACAGTGAGTTGAACCTTGTTCAAATGAACCATTCCTGAGCTACACCCTCTCAAAGTTGCTTCCTAGTTTTGAATTTGTGTCTCTTGATATAAACTAACATTGTAAGATATTCACAAGGGCTGTGTTGGCTATTCAAATTGAAAAAAGTAAGAGTTTCACATTTCAAATGCAGTTTGAATAGTACAAATCCATTCAACCAATATCTAATATCAATTTATAAAGTCAAAAATTCTCCTGCCTGCCAATATGAATCTGTAAATCAATGAGTGCACCATCAGTAGGCTACAAGCTGAAGGTGATTTCAAGTTAATGATCCAGGGAAGCATATATTGAACATTTGACCTTTGGAAAAACTTTGATAATTTGATATTAAGATCTTCTTAATATGTTACAACGATAGTGAGCTGGGGCGCATACTTACTTGGGACCAGCGACAAGAATATGTATCACATCAGTTCCTGGAGTCAAATACTAACATCAGCTAAACTTCTCACAAAGACTATGCTAAAGTTCAATGTTTACCATATTTAGTTAGTTAACCAAGTTAGCATGCAACATGTTGCTAATTAGCTCTGAACCGACATAAAGTACAGCTCACACAAACACAATTGCATGTAGTTTGTCTTTCCCTGTTTGGTAAACACACACACGGCGAGTAGATGTTATCTGAGTCCCTCAAAATGTTCTGAAAGTAATTTGGAGGTTATCATAATTGCATAACCTAACCACAACCCTATGTCAGCAGTATCAACGTGGCAGTGTAGAATATAAACAGCTCAAGATATCCTCTTCTCTCACGGTGTTTAAAAGACTCCATTTGCAGCTCATTTAGACAGATAATGTGTGGAGAAAACTGTTGTAGTGTGACAAATGGTAAGCTTGATTTATCTCTACTCAGATGAATTGGCATCAACACAAATATACAGTGGCTTTTTCTCTCTTGCTCTGCTTGCTTTGTTGTATATCAGCCGTGAGTGCATTGATTTGATTTTAATAACTGGCTTAGTTTCTCACTGCGCTGTTTTCACAGGAATTAGCATACTTGGAATGATCAACCAGCTCATTTTAGTATTAATTTCCCAGTGTACAATACCACAGCAATTGAAGTGTGGAGCATCTTTGGCCTGAGAGCCCTTTCCGCTGTTTCTATGTATTCAGGCTATCGCGCCCCACACAGGTAGAGCCTCTCGTTGAGTGCTCTCCTACTCGTACTGATTTCATGGCACGTTGGTTTGCCTTCTCCACCAGCTTACAGCCCATCAGTTATGCACCGCTGGATTTGGAGTCGACTGGTTGCCAGAGTGGGTTTTAGTGCTTATTTAATTTGCATTTTTACCGCACTCTCCCCAAACAGCCTCACCTGTTCAAGGTAGATTACGGAGAAGGCCGGCAGCAGGGTGGAACGTAGGACCCTGGGGTCTGCTGGTCGTGGAAACGCAACAGCGGCAGGGTTGGATGGTTGCACTTGTGCTGTGTGCTTAAACTCTGTGATTATGGCCTGATTTTGTTGACAATCCTCTCCGGAAAGCTGTAAATCTCAACGGGCAAATAGCAGCTATGAGAATTTGAAGACTTTTTTTATATGACGTAAAAAAAAAATGGTCGACATTGCTACATTTTTTGAAAGAGGATCTCATGGGAGAACAATCGCTTTTCTGAAGACTACCACTGTGATCTCTTTTTGTTATCATAGCGAATCAGCAAAGGGAACTACAACACTAAAGATATACAAAAACCTCCTTCAAAGGTTTCAGAGCCCCAATGAACAGAGAATGGGAGATGAGCACACACTCTTCTATGTATAGTTCTTCCTGTTTGTCAGACTGATAACCTCCAGATGTCGGCTCCAGGGCCGGGGGCTGCAGGCCTAAAGAATGCCCCAGCAATATGCCGCCTGCCTGGGAGCTGCCAGCTGGCCCCGCTGCCTCTGGGTCTCAGGAGCCGCCGGCGCATCGGGGACACACTAACCGACTCCTTGTCATGTTTTCACGCACATACACACACTGGGACACACGCAGACAAATACACCCGCACATATGTTGATGCATTATTTCGCCCACATGCCTGCATCAAGGTCAGCCGCTCACATGATTTCCCATATGTGCACACAGGCATGGTTGAACACTATGCACCAACTGGATTCATACACACACATTCAGACAGTAAAATCTCCAAAGCTTAATAAGCACCTAGATTTTTTCCACTTTTTCTTTCTTCCCTTTGTAATTCTGGTATTGTCACGATGCCAACAGCCTGTCATCTAGCATGCTGTTTGATAGTGACAGTCACACGCAGCCACTACGTCGATATCATCCACACGCAGGCTCACAATAAAGGACGTCTCCCTTTCACTGTCTCCCTGCCTCACCCTCTCTCTTATTCATTTTCTTGTTTTGGCAACATTTCCAACGGAATGTTGTGGCTCGACCAATCGGATGCTTCGACCTCGTTATCGTCGCGCCTGATGGCCTGCATACGTCAGAGCGCTGGTTGGTGTACGGAGCGAGTATTCATTAGTTGTGTTTCTCCGCAGATAGACAAATCTGATACGGACTCAGTCATTAGGCAGCACACTGGAGTGAGCTAGGAGTGCTATCAGATATGTGTCCGTATGCACTGACATGGCGACAGTCCTAATGATTCATCATCATCTGCCATAGAGAGGGTCGTTTATCCTCTCTTTTTTAAAAACATGTTTATTTTCCCTTGTTTGTTTTCGATTGATCAAACACAGCTTTAGATGCACAGACTAATTCCACCTGCCGCTCATGGAGGGCTCTGGCTGCACCCACGTGCCAGTTGGTACCTGTGAGTGTTTTGGATGAGTGGAGCCCGAACGAGAGTTATCTTATCTGGGAAACACATCTGGTCCCCTGGTTCCTCTCTCTGTCCTCTAACCATCCACCCGGTCGGCTGCCCGCTGCAAACACTCAGCCCGACTGTTCAGAGGTCCAGACAGTCCAATCCTCTGAGCTGTGAGTGAAGAGTTAAAACAAAACAGATGGAAAGTAATCCCTGCATTTGCTCAGGCGCCGTTTCCTCTCTGCCTCTCTCACAGGCAAAGCAGGTGTAGCCTGTATTGATATGATGAACTGCCGGCCTTTGTTTTGGCACGGGGATGTTTCCAGAGTTGCTTGTGTTGCACACGTTCTCTGTGTTCCAGGTGGGATGAGCTGTGCTTCAGGTGACAGCAGCACATACTGTTTGTGTGTGTACAGGGGAGGCAGAGACAACAATAGGATTAGGTGGATTACAGCAATACAACCATCTTACACAGGAGGACACCATCGAGGATAGGGGGGAAAAACACTCAGTCTTTTACACACCCTTCTAACCCTCCTTTCACCAGGAAAGATGAGTTGGAACACAATCTTCTCTCTGCAGCTGTAGCTGGAGGGAGTCATTGCAAAACACCCATACGTTCCCACAAAGGTTTCCCATAATACCGCAGTGCTGTATGATGCAGTTGGTACCTCAACTTTAGAAATAAGAAGGATCCACATCCAAACAAAAGTGCAGAGAAGTCTCTGGTTTCTCTCTGCTGCTCGCCTTGTGATTACACTGGTATTTCATCAATACCTGATCTATCTGATGCTTGGCCTTCCTTGGGAAAAGTGTAACATTGTTTTCTGTGGACAGCAGGGCAGAGAGGGCAGGGATCGGCACACGCAGCAACCTTCAGGTCTGAAAACAATGTGAAACAACAGGTCACAACAGTTCACTACCACTGTGTTGTTTGGGTGTAGTCCGTGTTTCGTCCTAGAAATGTAACCTTTACAAAGTGTGTTTTTTTGTTCATCATGAGGGTTATATTTTGATCACCTAAGGCAGGGGTGTCAAACTCAAGGCCCGGGGGCCAAATCCGGCCCGCGACTTCATTTTATGTGGCCCCGCAAGAGCTTGCAAAGAATATAATACGTTTATTATACGGTTACATTCCACTTTACAGAAGCAGGTTGCCCATAAACTACATGTCCCACAATGCATCACGTTTGCGCACTGAAGAGACTTGCAATTATTTGCCCTGGACTTCTGCTTTCAAACGTAGTTAGTTAACGTATTACCCTATCCGATAATAATCCAATTCAGAGGCAATAATGTAATATAATATATTCTTTTATATATATATTATATATTTATATATGTATATTTATATAGTTACTTTGAGTGCAACCATAATGCTAATGTGGCCCGCGATGACATTGAGTTTGACACCCCTGACCTAAGAGGAGAGAAACAGTCGGAGTAATTTCAAATGGCGGAAGGTATAGTGAAAACAGAGCATTTAATGACATGTTCTCTTACTGGACCTCTTTGAAATGCAATTGAATACCCCTGCATTATAGCAACAACAATAATAATAATAATAGCAATAATAATTGGGAGGGGGGGCGCGGCTGTTCTTATGGTCTTTGAGGGGAGGCTCACATTCCCACACTTTGAAAACCCCTGACCTACTGTAAAGAATTGAACCATGGTCACTGTTGGATCCAAAGAACAAGATTGTTAAAAACGCCAAGGTTTCAAACCTGACGGTGGCTAAGCTACGTCTCCTTCCTATATTCAGTCTAAAAAAAAGTCCGATTTGTTTTCTAAAAAATCTATGCGGGGATGCAGACAAAGCACGGCACCTCTGTGGACAGAACCCAGCCATGTAGCCTCGGGGAGGTCTTAGCGGGCTAAGAGTGTCCTGCCAAAAGCCTCATGAAATGTGATTCAGCCGTATTCAGAAAAATGTCCTTGTGTTTGTCACCCTGTCGCTCTTCCAAAACGGGCTCATTGTCAGCGTGACATCCAGAATTACATTTTCAATTTTGGCAGAGGGAAAAAAGAGGGAATTTATTTCAACACTTTATAGCTTCATCTTCCAACCTGTCGCAGCAACATGGCATTCATAATTTAATAACATGCGAGATGGAGCATCTTATTAAATGTTTATGTTTTTCTTTGCAGGTTGGCATTGAAGAAATGCTGTCAAGAGCCTGGGACTCCCAACCCCGAGTTATCAAGTTCACACGAAAACATCAGAGGAGCTCCTCCGTCAATGGGCTAAGGCGACAGAAGAGAGACTGGGTCATCCCGCCTATCAATGTGCCTGAAAACTCCAGAGGACCCTTCCCTCACATGCTTGTCAGAGTGAGTGACAGTTTGAATAATTCCATCAAACACCACACATGACAACACTTTTATAACTTGATGTTGCTAAGGGAAATGCTAAGATAGGTAGACAAGGGGAGAAGAGTGGGTATATAGAGTCATATTTCATATAATCACCATGAGGCCAAGAGACACAACGTTCTGCTATTTTCTATCAAGCACACCCAGCAGGCTAAAAGCGCTGCTCTTGTCTCCGATTGTAAGTCCTGATGCCAGGTGATTTGTCTGCTCTGCCTCTGGGTGCCACAGACAGGACAAAAATCATCCTCGCTTGGAAAGCACACAGATATGCACTTCATGCTTGGTTTCAGAAAAATAGATCTATGGATTACTCGGGAGTATTCTCTCTCAGTGTGGTGTTCCTGTACCTGTTAATAAAGCTGGCTGAAGTGTTTTTCACATCACAGTGCATCCATTTGGAGATCTGAATCGATGGGTGATCATGACATCCATATTGTTTTGAGGCTGGGGAGACCAAACACTTTTACAGATCAATAAGTGTTGAAAAATGCTTTAATGTTTTCGTTATCAAAGTAGTTAACTATATTTGTTTGATTTGCTATGAAAGATGCTAATTATTTGATACTAAGATGTGCACATATCAATACATTAAGTATTAGAAGAAGTGTTCATTGCTTAAAGATGGGTAGGTACGTTTGAGAAACCGGCTCGAGATTTTTGTTATATTCCATGGAATGCTCTTAACATCCCGATAGCAATGAATATCTTAAGTGCTTTGACAATAAATCCATAACAAATGTCATCTGTGGAAGCCGTGGCGCTGTAAAAAGCACGACCAATCATCTGAGCCGGCCC
>CALSBZ010046870.1:1792287-1811271 GCA_943591055.1 Gobionotothen gibberifrons | reverse complement strand
GTGTGTGTGTGTGTGTGTGTGTGTGTGTGCACGTGTGTGTGTTTGTGCACGTGTGTGTTTGTGTATGGGTGTTTCCAGGTAGTAGCACAAAAAGAACACCAGTACAGTTGATTACATTATTCAAGACAAAATGTATCTACACTTAACGCTTAATAAAAGTCTTCGCCCGAATAATAATTGTTTTTCCAGCAATTACTTTTAACCATGTTTACGCTTGGAAAGCAATTGTACTCACATTCCTCTTCTGAAGGAAGTAGTGATAGAAGTGCAGGACAAACAACAAAGGCCAATGCATGAACTTCCATCCATGAATCTTCACTAACCTATAGCATAACACCACCGCCGCCAAGGCCGCTCCATACATGTCAAATGCAGCATGCATGTTAACTGTGTTTTAAGTGGAGTGCAGATGGAAATGCGCTGTTAGCTAAAACCTTGCATACATCGTATCTTCTCTTTTTGAGATGAATGTATTTCATGCATGTTCTCTGTTCAATAAAGACATGAAGCAAAGTCAAACAAAAGCTCCAACAGGTAACGGCTGCTTTCTTGGAGCATGCTCCTCCGAGTTTAATGAAATTCAAACCTGTAATTTCTTTGTAATCCTGATGAAAAATAGACAAGCAACAAATAAACTGAAAACAAATGCTCTTTGCGGGAGGTAGTTAATTACTCCAAATCATCTGTTGCCTGATTAAACAAATCGATGGGAGTTGTTACTCTTTCATATGCTAGTATGTAGGGAGGCTGTGGCTCAGTGGCTAGTGTGCTGGACTCCGAATCAGGGGATAGCAAGTTTGAGTCCCGCTGCAGTCAGCATGTCGTTGTGTCCCTGGGCAAGACATGTCACTACAACGTGTGATTTCCAGTGGTCTCAGACGTGATGTTCTTTCTCAATAGTTTTTAAGTTGTGCATTGAAATATAGAATGATATGACTGGTAGCACTGTCCATAAGTGAAGTGCTATCATGAGTCATATCACCCCGTGTTACACTGTTTATCTTTAGCGAGGGGAAAGTCTTGAACATAACATGTTGACATGATGTCAGAACTTACAAGATGTCTGCGCGTATACTTAAAGGTGTGAACGTGTTATATCATGGGGAGTTTGACTCTGCAACAGCAGATTCATTGGGTTCAAGCTGCTTGGATTCTGCAGTGATTCACTCTTCTGGTTCAGTTGTCTCCGTCATTTCACGATTGTACCAAGAGCTTCTTCTTTAGGAACATGTGTCACGTTTTTTGCCCACATGTCTGCAGTATGTAAACGCAGGGGACTCAGGGGACTCGTTGTATAATTCTGTCACGATGGAATCAAACAGAAAAAAAAGTAAAGGCAAAAAAGTATGCCGTACTAAACCACCCCAATCTTCATGACTGAGCTGTACAATATGAACAAATCATTTCCCCTGTGTATTGACAGAAGGTAAAGATTATCATTTAATTAACCATAACCATTACAGCACCTGAAAACGACTCCAATAATTCAGTCTGTAAGTTCTTATAAGATAGCACTTAATGCCAAAAGAGCCACTTAGCTCTAGTTCATGCAATCAGTTAGTCATAACATCTCGGCTAAGCGTCGTTTATCAAGTCTAAGTGCAGCGTCTTTCTGTCAGTTAAGCTGTCAGCTTCCTTAAGCAGACCGAGTTTGTTGGCGTGTCTCGTTCTGGTTTAAATCGGGACACCCCTCACTCCTTTTTCTCCTGACACGATCCTCAGAGCGTGTCCCAGAATCCAGGAGCTTCTTAATGCTGACTCATCCACAAAAACAACTCCAAGGTCTCCAGGAATAAAGTTTCCTTTAATCTTGTCCCACATATTTGACTTTTTCATGATGGAGAAGTACCGTCTAACTAAAACTACAACAAGAGTACAGCCTCTGTAGTTGGAGCGGTCTGGAAAGCAAGGTGCAGTTTTCAGCTCTAGCAAATGATTGATTTTATTTCTTCCTCACACATTTTTTTTATAATTCTGAACTTGGATCAGGTTCACGGCAGCACCAGCAGACTCAATTGCAAGACTCAAAAACAGACTATTGAAATAAAACGTTTTTATTTGAATGCAGGGTTCAATACACGGGTAAGCAGGCGAAGGTATGCAACAATCCTAAGAAGCAACTTGAGTCTAAAGAAAGTGAAGAGCGGTCGAATAAACACATAAAAAATAATGATTGAAACACAAACTGTTAACGAAAAGATTCAAGCTGCGGTTTTGAGCATGTAAATATTCTGCAAAGGCTAAACCCCCGAAGTTGCTTCTATGCTATTGGCTAGCACTCCAATACATTGTACGTGGGGCGCGGCATCTTTAAGCGGTGGACCAATCACGACAAAGCTGTCCAGCTAACCAATCAGAGCAGCCTGGGCTCTGGTTTCAGACACAGGGTGAAAAGAGGTGCTGCAGTACAGACAGTGTGAGAGAAATAAATACGATATTACTTTATTTGTCAGATCAGGTCTGAAATTTGACGTCACAGCAGCTCCATGTCCAACATCAACAGACAAATATATACAGACACAAATACATGAACAACAAACATGTAACATAGCAGCACAATCAGTGAGATAAAAGCTGCTCAAAGAGCCTTCAGCGTGCATTTGATCTGGGATCAGCTCTGTATACATTTACTGAAAGGATTGACTGATGCACAAAGGAGTGCTTCAGTCTGACGTTATTGAATCGTGGGACCACCCTGTATCTCCGATTAGATGGCAGCAGTTCATATTCACAGTTCAGAGCATGGTTTGGGTCAGAGATGATTGTTGAACATGAAAGCACGGAGACAGGTCACAGTAGACTCCGCTCAGTAGAGGCACAACGTACATACAGTAAATTATCCTTGAAATGAGCACAATAGGGCCTTTTTAAAATGGAGAGATGATAAGGGTTGGTCAAATGCTGTAAATGCTACTGTACAAGAAGAGGTTTTCATGCTACGTTTTAAGATCTCTTTTAGTGAAGGTAAAACTGGGCTATCGTTTGTAAGCATTGAGATAATGTTATCCCACCGTTCCTTAATAATAACCTTGGAATAAATGACTCAGCAATTTCGGCAGGTTCCCCCAGCTCTACAGAAAGATTTCTCATCTCTCTGTTTCAGTTTTATGGCCCACAAACTTTTACTTTCAGCTCTCTCATTAACTTCCTTTCCAGCCGACGCCAGCAGCCTTCAGCAGAAAACCCACTGCACTACCTGCCCGGCACAAACAAAGCTGTCAGACAAAGTTAGAGAGTAGTGGACGGCAATTATGGTCTAAAGCAAATATATCTAGATATTATGCACCCATAGTGGAACCTACCAGGTGTATTATATAAATGAGCCTCAGGCCTTAGCTGAGTGTTCAAGGTAGTACATCTCTGCCTTGTGAGAATTGTCCCACGAACCCAATTCTCTTTCAGCATAAAAAGAGTGTCTGTGTGTAAACATCCTTGCACTTTTTGTTTGTGTCTGTGTACTCTTTGTGCCTTTCTGTTGTCTCTGTATTTGAGCGTGTTCGTCATTCTCCAACATCCCCAGTCGGACAATTAGAAAGTGACAGTCCCATTAGAGCCAGCCCAGCGGTACAAAGGCTGTGTGCTGCTGTGAGTGACACAAAGCTCAGCCTCTCACTAAATAACTGTCAGTCTGCCCCCTCCACTCTGACCCCTCTGGCAGCCTCCCCCCGAGCCTCTCCAGCTCCCCTCTGGACTCTCATTGGCAGCCTTCGAAAGCTCCCTGAGCCAAGCATGGCCCTTCTTTCAAGCCTGGCCTCCAACTGATTGGTTGGACCCCGCTAGCCTTAGGCACACCAGAAGGGCTTTCAACTGGCCTCAGGGTGCTGCTGATTGGCCATGCTGTCAGGGCCGCGTGTCCCCGATGGGAGTGTGTGGCAGCAGCTTCGTTTGAAGGATGCAATTTGACAATACCGGTAGGTGGAGAGAGAAAGTGCCAGAGCTGCAGAAAGCTCCTGGCCGCCCCGCCCTTCATAGCTCTCTCTTGATGCAGCCGTCTTTCCCTTTAGTCAGCCTTCCAGCAGCCAACCATGTCTTCACTGTAATTACATCGTGGGACATGTCTCTGTCCATGGTGGTTTACCTATCTTCCGTGTGTTGGTAAGCCTTTGGGTAGAGCAGGAGAATGGTGCTATTTAACGAGTTGAGACTCTCCAGGGGTCTGCGGCGAGTTTTGGGCGGGTAAGACGAGAACGCCGGCCTCCGCCTCCTCCATTCCCTATCGCTGAATCTCTTTATAGAAGAGAGAATGGCTGTATTTGCTCTATTCTTCTCCCCGCGCTGTGAATCATGAGGAATTAATGCAATTGTTAATGCAGAGAGACCGCTGGTACATTTCAACAGGATTCTCGGCTCTCGCAGAGCTCATCTAAATTGCCTGGCTAATGCTGTAATTGGGTTTGTGAGTCACTTCTTAACTTCCATTAATATTTGTTCTCCTTCTAATTGCCCTCTTTTTCCGATCCTACATTTCATTCCTCTGTCTGGTTAATGGTCTGAGGTGCAGGCAGGGAGGTGCGCGTGTGTGCACGCACGCTGGAGAAGGCATCTAATCTATTTTAGAGTAGATAGAAAATGTAAAAGCGGTGGAACTTCTTTCTGTATTCTTCGTAACGACGAATGACAGACAGGATGGAGTTGGAGGTTATTCAAGTTAAAGGGAAGAGACAGAAAGCGGTCAACATGTTTAAGGAAAACCTCCAGATATCTGTGATCCATATGAGGATTCAAGACTTTTTATAAAGAGAATACACTTTCATTTGAAGGTTATTTATTGAAAATACTGCGGGCATTTAAAAGGCTCTCTGGTGTTCATTAAAAGAGATATTTTCGAGGATGCCTCCGCTTTCCCAGATGTTGCCTTCTAAGCTTCTTCCCTCTTTTCACACTCACCTATAACTGGATTGTCTTTTCCTCTTATACATCACATTAAAATAGCTCCTCTGGAGGATGGAAAAACATCATGGCCAAAAGCTTTCAGTGTTGTTCCCTCTAAATCGTGTAGCTAAAAAAAAAGTCCCACTCTATTATCCTTAAATCCAAATCCACTTCAAAGAAGCATTACCTCAGGTAACCTCAGGAACTCCAAGGATTCATTTGACCCCGTTTGAAAGTAGAATAACAGTGTCAGGACCAGAGCAGACAAACGCTCCTCAGGTGGAGACTCTTGCTCGTTGGTATTGATGGGAGTCTCGCTGTGTCCCTCCCACTGGGAGCATTGGTGGGAGGTTAGCGCAGGAGGGTGAGAGACAGAAAGAGATAGACAGCAGCCCAAACACAGACAGAATGGGACAAGACGTCAAAATGAAAGAGACGGTACAGAAGAATCTCCATGGAGCTTGGTTCATTTCCCATTCGGTTTGTGGTCCATAATGGAGCAGCATGGCCGTGTGGCGAGGCCCAGACGTTATGAATATCAGGGATAACTGTGTGCGACGGTGGCTGTCGCCGGCTCTCACTTGAGGCATATTAAAGCTGAGCCCTGTGCAGATTCTCTTTCACAGACCTCCTATGTGACTATTTGAAAAACCATTCCCTTCTCATGACACCATTAAATGACAGATTTTACCCCTCTTTATCGCCACTCTCGCTCGTAAGGTTGTTATTGTATTTTGTAGGAGGGAAAGTTTGAAGGCTGGCAAAAAAAAAACGTAAGGTCCTTTATTTTCTTCCTTTTGTGTCTTTTATCTTCTGCCTTATGTCTCTTCCCTTGTCGTTTTGTTGCACGTCTGTGTGGATGGCCTATCAGATTATTTGAATTCCTGTGCCCCGTTAGCTTTGAAGAGTGACAAGCACACAGCAGGAAGTATCAAAGCAATGCAAAACTGAAATTTAAGAGGAAGTTAAAAAGCATGTCGTTTTGCCATTTCCCTCATGTTCAACAAAGAGAAAACACGTACTGTATAACAGCGGGGAAAGATGAGACGTTATCAAACACAGCGACTTTCAAGGCAGCCTGTGTAGTTTGCAGTTGCACAGATGCTTTTGATAGTGCTGTTTAACATAGCAGTTTACCCATCCACAGTTACTCATGTTAGCAGCTATTCCAGCATTGCCACGAGTGTAAAGGTTTGTTGTCACATCGGAATATTTTAAACCCAGTGGTAACGCTGAAGTGAGGCTGCTCAAGATAGGAGCATCTGTATTCTATTCCAGCACCAAAGTGTCATATCCTCTCTTTAAAACCACTCTCAAAGGTGCCAGACCTGCTGAGAAACGGCTAGGAAACACACAAAACAAAGTGAAGCATATTTTAGGACTGTTAAATAGCATGCCAGCAGTTCCACAAATCGACAGGCTGCAGCTTAAACATGAGCAGTAAAGCAAATAGAAATTAAATGTATAATCTTGCAGCTGAAATTACTGGAAATTCAGAATACTTGAGGGAAATTTCCAGGGGGAAGAGTATGAGAGCATCAAAGAGAAAATTAGATATATTTATCTCCTAAACTCTGTTCAGAAGTGGGAGAAAACTTATGATTAAGCTTAAACTGAATCCCCATGATGAACCAGCCATTATGTGCTTTGATATGAATACCTCTAACTTATACTCCCTTGAACCCTTTGCTTTATTGACATGTGAGGCTCACTTTCAGGTTTATATTCGTATGTTGGATTGAAGTATGTTTTCAAAGCTTTTATGTTAAAACAAAACGTACTTTTTTCATCATTTCTGTAAGATAAAACCTGATTCACACAGTCTGGAAAGCTGTCTTTTATCTCTTAAAAAGGACATTATGTTAATGTTCAGGTTGAATGTTGTGCCTCTGTGACATGTCTCCATGCTTTAATGTTCAAGAAGGTCTCCTCATGCTGCCTGTGCTGCAGCACCTCTTTTCACCCTCTGTCTGAAACCAGAGCCCAGTCTGCTCTGATTGGTTAGCTGGCCGGCTTTGTTGTGATTGGTCAACAGCCTAGAGATGTCCCGCCACATAGCATATCACAAAAAACGTGTTGGAGCGCTAGCTAATAGACAAGCAAGTGTTTCATAGTGATGTCACTATGTTAGGCAAGTAAACAAAGGAGTCAAATGGAGCTGTTTCAGGCAGGGAGAGAGAGTGTGGGAGAGGAACTTAACAGACCATTTCAGCCCACTCTCTTCAGTCTGCGTACAAATGACACGACTTTGCAAAGGCGTGCAATAGATACGCAGAAGTCCGTTTTTGCGTGCATATGATACGCCCACGTTACGTTTGTTATGAACGTATCTTAAATGCGTTTATTTTCTACATATCTTTGACATTTATTCAACCCTAACCCTAACCCAATAAGCTGCTGTGTCGTTTATTGCACCGCAAACATTACATGGAACGGCGATCAAGCCTGAAGCCACAGAGCTCTTTTAATGTTTGAGGTGCAATATCAGCGTATCATATGCACGCAAAAACGGACTTCTGCGTATCTATTGCACGACTTTGCAAAGTCGTGTCATTTGTACGCAGACTGTGAGACCGGGTTGGACCATTTACATGCGCAAAAAACAATATAACAACTACAGCAAAGGGAAAACTCTGAAAAGCATAATAGGGCCTCTTTGCCCCCGAAAAATCAGCTCACTTTTCTTGTCTTTGAAAAAACATGACACACTTTTGTTTAGGTAGTTCTCAAACCGTTGGGATGCACAGAGTTGTATTTATATTCCCATGAGCCTTCATGTGACATTTAAGAGAGCCAATTCGGATTGGTTTGTCTTACACCATGTTTGTTTGTATGTGCACACAAACTTCAAAAGGCAGAGTTTTTCATAATATGAACCTTTTAGATGCCGGTCAATAAAGATTCAGAGCCATGCTTCAGTCCCTGTTTAAAAGCATATTGTTATGTCTCTCATGCTCGTGTGCCAACGTCAACAGGCAGTGATGAGTGGGAGTGGGAGTCTAAAAGCAGCCTGTGAGTCTACGTGGCATCCAGCCGGGCGTCTCTATTAAAGGCATCCAGATATTTGGCAGACGCTGTCTTAATTATGCTCGACAGCTATGACAGCTAAAGCGTGACTGAGGGGGCTCAGTCGTAGCCTGTGTGTGCCCTGAGTGGCTGGCATCCCTTCTTCCCATAATGCACCTCAGCACAGATATACCATTAATGTGGCTTTACAGCATATTAACCATCCCTAAAACTTATATACTTACACCCTTTATACCTAAATGTAATTAGTGTAGTAGGCGCCATGAGTGCCTGTCTCATCCAGTAATATAATTAGCTGACTTCATGTGACTCTATTTACTCTGTTAAACTTGATTGCATATTAAACACATCTTTATTCATTTAGAATTACCGGTACAAAGAAGTACCAGTTTATTAAGGCGCAAGCTCAAAAGATCTATTTGAGATAACAATCAGAATTAATATAACACTAGTGTAGAGGAAAACAAACAAATCAAATCTACATATTACATTTAAACCACAACTCGATTTCCTATATTCTTACAGACCCTACATTAAAGGACAATTGACTTCAGAATTGAATCTATTCTGACTAAGATTGCAAAATGACGTTACATTTATCATGGGAACAAACAGGATTGTATCGTGAATATATGAGAATGAAAGGGAATACTGCTCCGGCTGTATTTCCCATGTCACATCCAGACAGAAACATGCCCTTGTCTGGTGCCTAAGCTAGCTAGCAAGTTCACTTTTGGGGCGAAAGGAGAGATGTGCTTGAACTTACGGTTTTAAAGGAACAACTAATATACAAAGTTAATGTTTTACAATGTATAATGGCATCCATCTAATCTAATGATGGCCAATAATGTGTGTATGTGATGAAAGACTATGCTACCGATGCGGTCATAGGACCATTAAGACCATGTTTTGCTTTTTCATGGTGGACCCCCCTCCAAAATAACTTCACTATGATGTTTTAATTGAAACTGTTCAATTTAAAATATAACCCACATTTTAAAACCATTATGAAGGCAAACAAAGTGTGAAAATGACCAATAAATAACCAATTATTTATGATGATCATGCAATATGTAGGATGTTAAGTAGATGGACAAGACATTTAGCTATTGAAGCATTTTCAAACTAATGAACCACGTGCTGTTTCAGCTCAGCAGAACGCCACCATTTTGATTTGACCTTTGCAACGCAGGTCAAATGGAAATGACCTTATTGACGCTGTGGCTAAATTGCAAGACAAATGCAATTGCCCCATGTTCTGTGAATGTGCGACATGCACACATCTTTAACCTACAGTGGAGGACACTTTTTTTCCCTCTACCATTTGAACAATTGAAAAAAGGCGGCCCGTTGATAATAAAGTGAAAGTAAAGTAGCTGAGTGTTTGTAAATGCACACTGTGGTGGATAGATCTGTGGTGTTGAATTGTCCCCTGGTTTCCCGTTGTGACTCTGCGTGGGCATGTGTAACCTGTGGGGGGTGTTAGATGTGCCCTAAAGGCAAAGTAATGTGACTGAGCCCATAAAGAGCTATAAAATAAAGAGAGAGAGAGATGGGTGAAGCCAAAGGACTACAACAAGCCCCAACTATTAAGCATGGACAAGACATAAAAGAGGCTATCAAAGAGTGTAAACCACAGATTCCCATTATTGTGTGACATTAGCCCATAGCACACAGTAACCCTTTAATGATCCCACGGGTGCCTGCAGCACACTGTCCTTTAATGACTTCCTGGTTGAATGATTATTGTTTCCTGGAAGCAAAGCACTGCCAGGGAAGCAAATCTACAGCTCCATGTGGACGTGGCTGTCCTTTGTATAGCCAAATGCTACTTTGCTCAAATAAGTCAAAAATGGAAAGTACTATCAAATAAATCAGTCCCCTGTTTATGCATGCATCAATCTATTAAAGCAGATTGGGTGATCATACAGGGTTGGATCAATTAAAGGAGGTTTGGACAGAGCGAAGCGTCCCACTGAGCTAATGAGGCAGCCAGCTGACATGCTCGGTACATGGAAATGTATTCCTTTCCTTTCCCTCTGTGTTTGTGTGCCTGGCGTCACCCCGAGGAGTTTACCAGAACACTAATTCTTCATCTAATTCCCCCCCCCCCCACTCCCCATTGCTTTCCCTCCCTGTCTCTCAGCCTCCGTCCCTCTCCATCTTTCTTCTCAGGCTGATAGCTTGTCCCACAGGACCCCAGTAGTTGTCAGTAATCAAGGAAATCACTCTCAAAGAGCTACAAATAGGTCACTTATCTGATGTCTGCTGTGATCTGACGCAGACAGCCAGTTAAGTCCCTTGCATCTGCCTCCCTCCGCTATTTTTAGCGTGATTATTAGCTGTTGTAGCTGCCAGGAGGTAGTGAAGTAAGAGGGAACATGGATACATGGACAGGGAGAGTGGGGGATTGAAATCCCAGCTTTCATCATTAGCATTCAATTCAAATGGCTCAATTGAGAAGTTGTCACTCATGGGATTCCCAGGACTCCAAGAAGCCGTGCTTCTTCATTTATTCAATTTATTGATATAAAGACTCTTCATTAAGAGACACCGGCAAATGTGACATGTGGTCTCAGGTGGCCTTAATGTGGAATTCTAAGCAGCCGAGGAAGCAGAGGCCGCATGACGTGTAAAAAGCTCCTTTGTCTCGTCTCGGGGGCTATTTCTCCCAGCGTGCCAGCTCCACACGCTCAGCTTTGAAGTTCCAGTGAAGAGACGGATCGCACACAAACTCTCACACACACACTTTCACACACTGCACACATCCGGATGCAGAAGCACAGAGCCGTGGCAGGTGAACATTCCACGTGTTTCCAGCATTACAGTGGAGTTAATTATTGAGCTGGCTGGTCCTTTTGATCCTCGCTCTGCTGAGCTCACAGAGCAGCTCTCACCTGCCAGACTCACAAACATGGCTGCCTTTCATGCACCCAAGAAATACCAACATGCACAAATAATGCTGAGGAGTGGATCTTTTTTAAATAATTGATTTTACTTTCTCGTATGTTCCTGCAACTAGAGCAGATGGGATTTCCAACATAACTTATTGTTTTGCAGTGGGGTCAAAATAACTCAAGAACTGTTGCCTTTGAGTAAAAGTTGTATAATTACTGCATTTAAAATTGAGTACAAAGTAGAAAATGATTTACTTAAAGTGGTCCTATCATGCTATATTTGAATAATATATTGTAGGGCCATACCTATATAAAACAACAAGTTTTTTTTTCAAAATACCAAACAGATCATGCATTTTAGCCATGCCTCATGTCGCTCTATTTGCTCTATTCCAGCCCTGTTTTTGCAAGGGCTGAATCTGAGAAGTCTTCTTCGCTGCTTTTGTGGCAGACTACAGCACCACCTACAGGCCTGGCATATGTACTACAGCGTCTCCAGCGCTTTCGATCGGCAATGGCCGTGGCTGTCTCCTCCTGATAGGTGGAGAGTTGCCCATATAGGCGGAGCTCCTCGTTTCTGATGTCAGAGATATTTCACATCTGTATCAGTCTGTATCAGATCCGTTGCAGCCCCGTTTTTAGAGATTTGGGTATGGAGGAAAAGAGAGAGGGTTGTGTTTTCTGACACTTGGTGAGTTCCCTGACACACCGGGGACACATATTCATGTATAAAAGACATACAAAAGTGCATTTTGCATGATAGGTCCCCTTTAAAGTACCAAAAGTAAAAGTACTCATTATGCAGATTGGCCCATTGAAGAATAATATATATTATTATTATTATTATTATAATATTATTTTAATTACTTTATATGCTGCAGGGTAGCTTGTAAATCGAAACATTTAATAAAAGTGATATTTAAGTGTTGATTATATTCATTTATCCAAATCTGAAAATTAACTAAAGATATTACAAAAATGAAGTAAATGTACACTATATACCTCTCAATTATAGTTGGGTAGAAGTAGCAAAAAGTTGAAATACTCATGTAAAGTACACATCCCTCAAAATGTTACCTCAGTACAGTATTTCAATCTAATGAATTACTTTACACTACTGCCTTTTAAAATGCTGCTGGATATATTAACCTTTTATATGTCAATGTTTATTAATTAGCTGATTTATATTTTTGAATTAGCTAATTATCTTAATTTATTAAATAACTAAAACTCTCAAATTGGTGTAGAGGAGTAAAAAGTACAACAGTGGATTCTAAAATGTGGTGGCAGCAAGAAAATACTGAGGTAAAGTAGCCCAACATGGTACTTAAGTGCAGTACTTGAGGTAATGTAATTCTCTGTATTGCACGCTGTTGTTTTGAACGCTGAGGCCTTAGCATGTCCTCCTCCTACACAGATCACAAAGAGAATTTATCAGGCATGGTCTCATTATTGAAACGCACAAACTGTCTGTTCTCTACCGCGTTATTTTGTCTGATGACACTGATGGTGAGGGTGAACGATTAAATGGCTTGATTGGCAGATGGTGGGCGTTGTGAATAATAATGTAATTAGTCATACAGTATCAGTGTCACGCTGCAGTGATTGCATGTATAGACGAGTGCACTGATTGATAGGAGCGCCAACACTGTACATTACACCTGAACCGGCGAGGTCCATGGATCCCGGGTGAAGTGAGCTCAGGAAATTAAAATTGCGGGTGTGAAGGCTCGCAGCGGAGCGCCACAGTGGGGGAGTGGGAGGGAGGTGTTGGAAATTAAGAGAGAGGGTATCATGTTCAAACAGAGAGATGTTTTATGCAGAAGCCGGCGCCTCCGTCACCGCTGAACGGATGAAGTAATTTCATTTTCATGCATGATGTGCAACCCCACAGACCAGGCAAATTGCATAGGAGGGGGAAAGAAAGATAAGGGGAGGGAAAAAAAGACCCTTTTTTTCTCCATTTGACTCTGTGATCATTCCCTCTGACTTGTAACCATAGTGATGGTTCAGTCGCATTGAAAAAAAAGAGACAGATTCTGACTTCACTGGAAAGATGAAATGAGGATAAAGGACGTAAAAATAGATCAAATTCAGAAATAAAAAGTCTCACTTCAGAGTTGAACTGCTCACAATCCGTAGACATGCAACCTGTGAAGAGCACTCAGACAATGGCTGCCTGTGAAGGTCACAAGAAGGTTGTAAAGGGAAGTTTATTTATATTCATACAGTTCATGCTTGTTGGAAGTTCAAAGTGTTCAAATGAGCAGATAAAGGGATCATAATAATATAATACAAGTACAATAACTCAAATAAATAAAAGATTAAAAAGAATGTATGTAATCACCTAAAAGAACATACGATCTGCTAACTAAAAGCATCTGAGGACAGTTGGGTTTTTTCTATCTTTAAAGCTGGCTATGGTTGGAGCCCGTGGTACAATCAGTATGTTGGTTCCAGTACAATTAGGAACAAAATTAATGTATTCTTCACTCCTATATGTTTCTCTGTACTCGTCCTGTGATGTTTGTATCTTATCTTAATATTACCGAAGGCTACTGGAGATGCATAAGCCATAATAATAACCACTCTCATACAGTATGTCTCTGGTTAGCTAGATTGCTATTTTTACCAAAGAAACAAACGTTACATTCTAGCTACGAAGAGACGAGGGCACTAATTGTGTCAGTTGAGGAGCGAAGACCTCACTTTCAATCATTTACTTTTGATTTATTATATTATTTAAAATGTCATCATACATTTTGAGTGGCCTATAATCATTATATGTAGCTGTTGCTAAAGCTAGCATGCTGTTCCCTATTTTGAATTGAAGGGCTTTCAGGGTCCTTGGCTTCCTACCGTGAGAATTTCCCGTATTTGGCTAATCCTGTAATAGCTCAATTGTTATCCTAAAATAAGACAGGTTTGTTTCCTAAACGCAATCAAACAACATGTTTCTGTTATTCCAAAAATCAGATACCAAGAACCATCGGACCACCGGATAGCTCAGTGGTCAGAGCTGGCGGGTCTCATGCTGTGTCGCTGCCAAACACGTGGGGTCGACCCCTGAACCCGCAAAAAACATGAAATAATATTCTCTCTCTTTTTGAAAGAAATCCTAAATGTCAGCTCCGAGCTGCTGCACCGCGTTTGGCTCTGACAGCAGGTAGTACACACAGATTCCCCTCAGAGATCCGACACGTGTGTTCTGCTGAAACATATCTGAGATGCATTTTGCTCCTGCCACGTTTTGTGATTTACAAACAAGCAACAGTGCTTTAAAGTCACTTCTGTGAGTTACTGGAAGCCATTGTAGGGATTAAAGGTATACTTTACAATGATCAACCGGCTCTGTTACACCACAGCTTCTTTGATGGTCTTTTTTTAAAAAGGCCTGTAAAAGACAATTGCAGTGTGCGACCCTTTTGAACTTGAAAGCATAAAAGGAGCTTTTTTTAAAAACATGTTTTGACATTAAAGCTCTGAGTTTGGAATTCAATCAATCAATGTTTATTTATATAGCCCAATATCACAAATGTTACATTTGTCTCAGTGGACTTAGGCTTAGACCCTCTGTCCTTAGACCCTCACATCGTACAAGGAAACACTTCCAGAGAAAACCCACAGTTTAAAGGGGAACATGGGAGAAACCTCAGGGAGAGCAACAGAGGAGGGATCCCTCTCCCAGGACGGACAGACGTGCAATAGATGCCGTGTGTAAATTGAAAGGATAATACATTTACAACATAGGTAGACCAAATGTTTGGAAATGCATGTGTGCATTGTGTTTGAGATGTGGAAAAAATGTATATCAACATTGTCGTCTGCTTATAGCCATTTTGTGGCAGGAATAAAAGCAATCTTGAGTCTCAACTCGCTATATGTCATTTTTATATTCTACCATAACGTTGACAGCGTAACATATAGTTACTAATGACCAAATTCATGATTGGCTGTGTGCGGTAATTAATAAATATGTGTGTTGTTTGCGATGATTGAGAAATAACCTCATTCAAAGGATTCAGACTAGAATGTATTGATAATTTCACTTCACTTTTATACAAACACCATTTCTGAAAGTATTCTTTGTACTCGGATGAATGTCGAAAGCTATGCTTGTAATTAAGGCAACAAGCACGTACAATAACACAACACAATGGCAGATGATTAGAAAGTTAAAGAAATAGACACAGAAAATAACAAAAGTTCAGTTAAGAAAATGATATTGTGTTTGTTTAACCTTAACACCTAAATAAATGAATTAATAATACTGTTCTGAGTGTTCAGAGGTGACCGGCTTTGTATTAGTAATTGTAACACTTTCAAACCCACCAATTTAATGAACGTCTTGTTGTGCATCGTGTGCTGCGACAGTACCCTCGGAGCCCACTGAAAATCAATGCCACAGAAAGAAATGCTTCAATCCCATCTCCCTTTGTCTTCTTTTAAGTCAGCAAGAGCAAAAGTATTGATATTTCTTTATTGCTGTGGCAGCGGAGGCGCTCGCACTGGAACTTGTTTCAAGTAAAACATATCACTCTTTAAATGTCACATTCTGAATTGTGCGAGAAATAACAGCTGGGGCGTTAAAGGTGAAACCTGCACATTGAGATATTAAGCACTAGTCAGACGTGTTTGAGAATAGCGGCGTGAATCATTTTCACATCATCCCGACAGGTAGACGTCAGAAACACCATCACAGCTGGCGGTAGGGTCATTTGAACAATGTTCAATGTCAGCTGAGAATGTAGAGAAAACCACACATTCAACAGGTCAGACAACAGCGGCTCTATTTCCCTCGCTGCACCTTGTTCAATTTTCAATTTCTACCTTCAGGCTGTGGGTTCAATGCGTCAGCACAAAAGAAAGATGGCAGTAGTCCTCCCACTCTTCTCTCTTCTTTTATTCCATAATGCATTTTTTCTTTCTGACAATTTATGTCTGTCCTGTCCGAGAGGGATCCCTCCTCTGTTGCTCTCCCTGAGGTTTCTCCCATTTTTCCCCTTTAAACTGTGGGTTTTCTATGGAAGTTTTTCCTTGTACGATGTGAGGGTCTAAGGACAGAGGGTGTAAGGACAGAGGGTCTAAGGACAGAGGGTCTAAGGACAGAGGGTCTAAGGACAGAGGGTGTCGTATTGTCATACTGATATTCTGTACAAACTGTGAAGTCCACTGAGACAAATGTAACATTTGTGATATTGGGCTATATAAATAAACATTGATTGATTGATTGATTGATTGATTGATGTCTGTGATCATTTTGTGCTTTCTGTTGCAAGTGCAGAAAACTCCTAAAAAGCCTCGAAAGACTGATTCTCCTCTGTGTTCAAACGTGTTTCTCTGCTTCTCTTCTCAGATCCGCTCAGATCAGGACAAAGCTTCCGGCATCCGCTACAGCATCACGGGAGCAGGCGCTGATCAGCCCCCCAGTGGAATCTACAACATAGACCCCATCAGCGGCAACATGTTCGTCACCCAACCCCTGGACCGAGAGGAGAGAGCGTCCTTCCATGTAAGGGAGAAGCGAGCACGTCTCGTCTGTTTCTCTTTCCACTCTAGCTCCATTAACGTCCATCTCATTATCATCTCCTCATTACCCCTGTGGAAATGTGCCGCCTCGCCTTTTCTCTTCCCCTGTCTTACCTTTTATTCTAACGCTAATGTTGCCTGCTGAAAATAGACCCTGTCAGAGCGCATTCAGAGAGCAGCGCCCCACCTCCACACCGGCACCTCCAGGCTCTGATTGATGCCCGAGCCAGCACTGAATGCCTTGACAAAACACACAGCCACTTCAGCTGGCATTTATATTGAGGTTTAACTGTGCAGGGAGCGCGGGATGGATAGAACAGAGGGAAGAAGAGACAGATCCAAGGTGGAGAGCAGGGAAACTGTTGTCTTTGTTCTCACCATCAGAGCTAATGAGCAGCTGCAGCTTCAAGTGTGAGCGAACATGTGCTGAATGCTGATTGATACATGATGTGTTTATACGTCAGGGGTGAACAGGGCAAAGATTTCAACTCCAAGATAGCACCATGAAACTTTCCCAGTTGATTACTTTAACACAAAAGCAATAACAGTTAGTATTCTGTGATGCATGTTCAAATAAGATAAGATAAGTTAAGATGAACCTTTATTAATCCCAGAGGGGAAATTCAGTTGTACAAAGCAGCAACAGGGGAAGCGTGAAAAAACAGTACAGCAAAGATTCACACAGATCAATCAAATCAATAATAAATCAAATCAAATCAAGAAAAAAAATAATGATAATAATAATAATAAAAGACTATGAAAATAGGAGATGAATAAAAATAAGAGTACAATAATATATACATATTTGGTCATTATCTAAGTTATAAAGTACGGAATAAGTTAAAGTGACAATTGAAAATATGCATATGAGGCAATATATATATATTAGGGGTGTAACAGTTCACAGAATTCACGGTTCGGTATGTACCTCGGTTTGGGGGTCACGGTTCGGTTCGGAACGGGTTCGGTACGGGTTCGGTACGGGTTCGGCACAACAAGAAAAAGCAAAAAAAAGTCCCAAATGCATAATTCCAGGTTTGTTTTTTACAAGTCGTGAACTTCGGGTTGTGGCTGAACCTATCGCTGCGGTCCTGCCTGGGTCGTGTCGTGCTGCTTCCCTGGTGGCTTCCACAGGATTGTGGCTGACATCCTCGTGGACTCATCTTCTTATTACAGACACACGCATTTCCTAAACACTCGGTCTATAGGCTGTAAAATGTATTATCTCTTCGATTTACACACCGCATTTCTTGCACGTCTGTCCGTCCTGGGAGAGGGATCCCTCCTCTGTTGCTCTCCCTGAGGTTTCTCCCATTTTTTATCCCCTTTAAAACTGTGGGTTTTGCGCGGAAGTTTTTCCTTGTACGTTGTGAGGGTCTAAGGACAGAGGGTGTAGTTTTTCTCATATTGATACTCTGAACAATCTGTGCTGTTGTATTTGCTGCAAAGTGTCCCTACTGTAGGCTATTTTTATTCTGTACAGCACTTTGGCTCGACCAAAAATCGCTTATAAATGTGCTATATAAATAAAACTTGATTTGATTTGATTAGTGCAAGTTTCAGTTTAAAAATAAGGAACTCTAACATTTTGAATAATTAACTGTATTACACGGTGAAAAAAAACCAGTACCACACACACGGCCATATGGCCATATTATCTATATTGGCTGATGTCAAACAAAAAGGTTCAATAAGCTGTAAAACTAAAAAGAATGTCTTGAAAATATTACAAAATAAATAATAAGATAGTGTTTCAATCACTGATTTGAATGCATTTCTGGAACAAAACATATGAACATGGATAAAGTCAGGTTTAATTGAGATATTAGTCAAATATTTTTACCATGGGGAATTTTGGATTCTCTTTGTGTCATTACATGAATAAGAAATACTGCCACAGAATTGGGAAAAAGATCCTTGTGTTTTTTAATTGTAATATAAATAAGGAAATGCAGGATAAATGAACAACCCATTCTGTGAACATCTTTAGACTGAAGATGGAAATGAAACTGGAAAGTTTGATGTCTACTGAAGTGGAGATTTCAGGCTCAAAGTATGATAAAAATACACAATAAACTTTTTTTAATTGCCTTTAAAGACGTGTATTGTAAAATCATTACAGATGAAAAGGGTAAACAATCTATAATTAATTAATATCACAAGACATTTCCCGGGTTGATTATATAAATATGACAATTTATGTTTTCTGAAATGTTCTATTCAAATAAAGTAAATTATCTAATATTGCCTTTTTGAGAATTAGTAACAAACCTTAAGATCGGTAATATCCAAAGTAAGTCAAATAAACACCTCAATGTAAATATGCTCCGTTTATGCTATGGAAGCTCAATAGCCCACTATTGTCAAACTCTCAAATATAACCTGCCTGAATACAGCATGTCTTCCCTGCAGTGTCTCTCAGGACAGGACGATGGGGTCTCTCTGTTCTCCTCACTTTCTGTTTGTGCTCCCCACTTTCCTGTCCCCCCGTTTCACTTCACCACCCACCCCCCACATCTCGTTCTTGTGCTCTTTGCAGCTGTGCTGTTCAAAGGTGTAGGCTGACAGCTGTACACTTAGCAGCAGTGCATATGCCCTGTAGGACTTCCCGCCACACACACACACACACACACACACACACACACACACACACACACAC
>CALSBZ010046870.1:1758857-1770741 GCA_943591055.1 Gobionotothen gibberifrons | reverse complement strand
GAAATGGTGTGTGTGTGTGTGTGTGTGTGTGTGTGTGTGTGTGTGTGTGACTAGAAGGGCCATAAACTCACAACTAGTCTCAGATGAGTAATATAACACTGCAGGATGGGACGCATCAGCCACATCTCTAACTGAGTGAGACAGCTCCACCTGCTGGATCAGCTCCAGTCATGTCTCCTCACCTGACCAAAAACAAAAAAGGCGTCCATCAGAGCTGCAGCCTATTAGCATCCTAAAGCCATCTGCTGGTATTTCTAGATTGATGTATGTGACGGGATCTAAATGAGCCTGCAGAGAGTCACATTCATTGCAGGCTCTATTTACTGACGCGCTCTACGAGGGAAGATGGTATTGATATTTCATTATGAGTCTAATAAAGGGCAGCCAGTATTGACTTTTCATTAATAGGGCTGGTTTGGTGTAGATTAACATGTCTGCGCTGTTCATAATGACTTGGAGAGATGCTAAATGGCTCCAGCTGGGTGTTTCAAATAGCCTCAATGGTTTGTCTGATCCGTACATCAACTGCATCTTTCACGACTGAACTAATAGCGAGAGCGGGAGAGGAGATGTAGAGATACACTGGCAGAGAGACAGGCAGGCGGAGAGATAGACCGATAGAGAAGACACAGGCGGAGAACACTGAGCAACCAAGATGCCATCTGAAAGATAGCGAGAGATCAAAAGAGAACAGAATGTGAGTTAACGAAGAGAACGGAACAAAAGAAGAAGAAGAAAAAAAGCCATGACTAAATAATAAAAAAGGCCTGGGTTTGTTCTCGTTCCTTCAGGCAGACCCTGACATCAGTGCCACTGGCTGTGAACATGATAGAAAGTGTGGCGAAACTAGCCGAGCAACTAACGAAGACCATACCATCAATGTGACGCATTGAGGATGCTAAACAAAGCAGCCGGCCATGTGCGCCAACCACTGGCCTGTCCTTGACGTACACTGGCTTTCTTTGCATCCACACAAAGGAGGTTTGAGCCAAAGGATTAATATGAAGAAAAAGAGACCACAAAGCAGAGAGGCTTATACTGTCAGGAAGCAAACACACACACACACACACACACATAAAGAATCTTCTTACAATGGTGAGTCTGGGGACAGACTGAACTTTCAGCACCACGGACAGCGTCACGATGCTGGACAGCTGCTCTGAAGCTTTGGGTTGTGTCTAAGCAGAGCTGAAAGTGTTTGTCGTCATGGCGCTGCAGTAGCCTCTGGGGCGACTGACTCCCCCTCACTGTAACTGGACTAAATAAGGCCCATTCACCTCCTGGTATTATCCGCTGCACTGTGGCGAATTTTAAAGTGGCCGCGCCTCCATTAAAATGAGTGATGATCCTGTTGGGTTCCCACAGCGGAAAGCCAAGACTTTTAGGCAATAATGGATGGGCCTTTTACCAACACAGTGCTCCCTTCCTGCAACTGTGTGAATGTCTGTACATGTGTGTGTGTGCTGTTTGCTATCTAACAGATTCCTGCTGTACTGTTGTTCCGCTGAGTGAGTCAGGCTATTGTCATACACTGTTCGCACATATACCCACGTAAAGTAATGCAGCCTTTTTGCATATAGACTATGTAATCGTGAGAGAGGACAGATGGTATATTTCCTCGTATCGAGGAGTTTGGAAAGGAATGACTAATGAAACAGGAAATCAACCTCGACTTGAATTCAGTTATGATGTAAAGATCTATAACATATAAATACAAGCACATTTATCAGAACAAGTCAAGTGTTTTCAACTAAATCTCAAATAACTGTCAATGAATGTTGACAAGACTGGTTGCTCAATATCCATTCTATTTTTATTTGTTACGGTGATTAAGTAACGGCACTTGCGCAGTCTTTTTAGCATAAATCTTTCAACATAGCTTGCTGGACATTGGTAGGAAAATGTACAAATATTTCAAGCATTTCTGAGTGAGTAGAAAAAAGGAAGATGTGTACTTGTAGATGGAGGGAGTTGTTATCATGCATTCACTCAATCATTCATTCACTACGTCATGGTCAAATAGTACATATATTGAGTTGCTGAATCAGTCTTGTGTCAGGGTTCTGAGTGTGTGTTCTGCTTCTTCTTCTTCTCCATACAGAAAGTGTCCCAGTACACCATCATCGTCCAGGCCACTGACATGGAGGGCAACCTAAACTTTGGCCTGTCAAACACAGCCACCGCTCTCATCAGCATCACCGACATCAACGACAATCCTCCAGAGCTGACAGTCAGAACGGTAAGTCCTACATTTCGTTTTTTGTTCCTCAGAATCAGCAGCTTCCTCCTGGTGCCTTGGCTTGGCAGCTGTCACGGCAATGATGAATTGAACAGCTCCTAATTATACATTGGAGAGTAGCCGTATATTTATAATTCAATCCTTTGCTTTTAATAGATTATTTCCCCATATTTTGAGTGGATATCGCGGTTTTTCCCCAAGGATTTCACCTCATCACTGACCGTGTATTGTAGCCGCTGCTTTTAAGGTCACTGTCCCATAGATCCATTATGCTACATATAGCACATGAGGCTGTAATGTTCTGAGTCAGAAGAGGCTACCTCCAAAGGAAAACATTGCCGTCAAGATATTATTAGAAAATACATTATCTGGTCCCTGTCAAAGACAACAATCACGCAACAGTAGCTCAGCTGAAATGTGTTTTCGGATCACATTGAGATGAAGGGAATGTAAATACAGCAGCTGACAAGGATGCAGTATAAGGATATTAAGAAACCCACACAGAGGCAGATAAAGAAACACCAGCAAGACAACATATGGAGAGGCACCGTGACTGAAAGAACATCGAGGTAAGTGTTGGTGATGGGAGGCGTCCTGGTCCCTCCTTCCCTCTCTGTGTTATTCCTGCCAGTGGGGCCTCTGGGGGCCACGCTTTGTCTGCAGGCATCTGGCCCTGGTCCTTGATACCTCCACATCGGTGTGACAGGAAGCCAAGCTGCCCTACTTTTCTACAACAGTGTCAGTGGTTACGTATGGACTTAGGAAAGGTTATTACGATACGATAATACTTTATTGTCACATCAGGTCTGACGTTTTTCTTGCATCAAAGCGGCATCATTTACAAGGACAGATATATCCGGAACAAACATTGAAATAAACCTCACGATCACTGAAGAGAAACCTGCTCAAGAGCCTCGAACGTACATTTCACCTGGGATTTAGCTCTGCATTTGATTTGGTGATTGACCGGTGCACAAAAGAATGTCTGACCTGAAGGCTGAAGCTGATTCAATCGCAGGACCCTCCGATTTGATGGTCCTTATTCAAAATCCTTATTGATGAGGAGATATCAGCTGAAATCAGGGGAAGGCCCATAGAGAGGCCCCTTACTCAGATTTCTGGGGTTCCAGGGAGAGACAGATGCTTTCTCCTCTTCCGCGGGGCCGTCCTCAGCGTGCGTGCCGGTACAGATCCAGCCGCCCACTCTGATAAGAGATCCCCAGTTGACAGGACTCAGAACTGCTCCGTCCCCCGTCTGTGGGCCTGGCTCCGTCACCACTCTTCACAGCGAGAGTCGGTCCTCCCGCTAGCCAGATAATTCGATAATTGACATGTGTTCAAAAGACATAAAAGAAACACATTGCACTTTGTCCTTGACATGTACAGTACAAGGTAATGTATGTTCACACACACACTGTGATACATTCATTTCTTCAGAGCCTCATTATGTTCCCTTCAGCCCTCCTGAGTATATAATTCGCCTGAGCCTGTCAGCCACGTAGCAGTTGGCCATACTTCGGTGTGTGACTCAGAAGTACAAATGAGTATAAATGTGTTTCTGGTCCTTCACTTCGACACAAACAGCGATGCAGCTTCTCCCACGGCACAGACATTCTCCTCCGCCGCCAGATGCCATTTCCGCTGCTTTGTCAATCTCTACTTTTCACGGTGCTTCCCACACAAGCAACTAGTCTCGGAGCAGTTCAGTAATTATTTGTGCATGACAGATGCGAGAAGAATTCATTTCTCTCTACGGGATGCATAAAGAAAACATAAGCGTGCTAATTAAGTACAATTGCTTGCGGGGTTGTAAACCAAGCTGATATATAGCATCTCATTTATAAAATATATATGTTTTATTCATTACACCACACCACTCAATGTTACTGCTCCGTTTGTCATTATGTGGAAAATAAAGGCAATGTTATTTGCAACAATTGACCTAATCAAAGTATCTAAGTGTATCAAACCCCTGCTAGTGAAGTGAGCCAAGTGTTATTTAGATTCCACGAACAATGCTAACCTCTCACACACACAGGCTTAAAGACCTCGATAGACTGCTATTTGTAATTCACCTGTAGAGCTGCAGAGTGCCAGAGATTATGTTCCTCTTCCCCTGCTTCCCTATTCTTGACTTTGATGTGTGTTAAAAGAGAGGCTGCTAGGAAAAGCATCTTGATATTTCTGCATCACATTGAAAAATGAGAGAGAGGGTAGACACCTGTTTCCAGTAACTATATCTGTATCACACTATAGAGACATCTCAAGTGATGATGGCAGTCTGTCATTGGTAGCAGCATTAGTATAAGTAAGTAATGCTGCCATGTATCGTTAGTGGCTGTTCTAAGGACAGCATGAGGAAGAAGAAAGGCCTCCTTTAGTTTATTGTAGCTATGCCTTTCCGATATGGAACGTTTTCCTTTGCCCAATGAGTTTTCAGTGATGCTGTAGTGTATTCCCCTTGCTATGCAGTGCACCGTGATGCATATTCAAAATAATTGGAGGTCTGCACAGCGCTGTAACCACACTGATTCACCCTCACTGGACTGCAGCTCAAACGTTTGAAGGCTAGCCGTGTTTATAAACAGTTAAAATATTAAAAGCAATAATTAGAAATGGTGCAACCTTACATGGGTTTGAAGGGATGACAATTCATAAAATAAGAACCTTGCATAATTGTTCAATGATGATGCTTGTGCTTTGAATGGTGGGGACCTTGGGAGGTTCAGTGCCCCCTAACACACACCATGCCAATGTGCTTTTGTCTGCACAAGTTCTCAACAGCAAGACTACAGTATGTAACTCTTCTTCAAAGGAAGAACAATGGCACTTGAAAGCAGACACTAACAAGGCCAATGGTGCATTCATGCGCTCCATGAATGGTCTCATTTCTCCAGTTTGAAAGTTGATCTTGTTATACAACGTTGGTGTTATTTAAACTATGTGCAAACTATTGCTCAGTTCATTCATGGTCAGTATATCAGAACTATTTCTCAAATCAACTCCTTTTAAGGTGGGGTAGGTCATTTTGGAGAAACCAGCTGGAGTGCGCTAGAATTTGAAAATACACAACCGGAAGAAATCTGCCACTTCCTGACAGAGCCCCTCCTCCAACACACACGAACGTGCACATGACCAATGAGGGCACGAGATAAGTTTGTGCACAGATGGAAGGCTGACAGGCAGGTAGGCCATCCAGTTATTTTAGCTGGGCCGGCTCAGACGATTGGTCGTGCTTTTTACAGCGCCACGGCTTCCACAGATGATATTTTTTATGGATATTTTGTCAAAGCGTACTTCGGGATTAAGAGGTTAAGATATTCATTGCTATCGGGATGTTAAGAGCATTCCATGGAATATAACAAAAAGTGTATCTCGAGCCGGTTTCTCAAACGTACCTACCCCACCTGGTCACAGCGACTTCACTTAATGCTGCTGAAAAAGCTCGCTCTGTTCCTAACATTTTCTCCTTGTTGAATGTTTAAACAGCCGAAGCTCATAAAGTGTATAAAGCCCCGTAAAGCTAGATCCTGAAACCCCTGACAAAACCTTTTGTGACCTAGCAGCTCAAATTCAAGTTTAATGATTCATTTTATTTTTGTGACATTTGAATTTTATATTCACCAAGCTCCCGTTCAATGATTACCTACAACTGGATCTTTTTTGTCAACACTCCAGTTCCCCCTGCTTTAGAGCCACAAAACCCATCAGAAACTAAAGTCTGTGTCTCTCGTGGCTTATCAACGGGTCCACATTGCATTTTAGTGAGAGTGGCCATTTTGGAAGCGTCCTCCCCTACAGTCAGCACCATTGTGTTTGCCTCTGAGAGCGTTTTCCATTTGGCCGTCTGACAGCGCAGCCTGGAAAGTTTGTGGTGGTGTTTGTTGCAAAAGCCTGGGGTGAAAATGAAATGGAATAGCCCACACACAAGACTGAAAGTGCATATTTAATTTGTTCTCTGCTTATCAGCGTGGTCGTACTGCAGGGGAGAGGAGAGAAAGTGGGGAGGGAGGGGAGGAGGAAGAGAGGATGTTTTGGATCGGGTTGGACGCTGCTCAATCCCACGATGATGAAGCCATTAAAGTGAACAGCAGCTGGCAGACACACCCCCCAAACAAGTTAAAGCTTCACAAGAGGATACACGGAGTGTGTGTGTGTGTGTGTGTGTGTGTGTGTGTGTGTGTGTGTGTGTGTGTGTCTCAGGGTGCCCATCCCACTGATAAACCCCTATAGAGATGCTATTGTGCTATTGTTCTGTAAACCCATCTTCAGGCTGCTGTAACCAAGTTTCCTCCAGAGTAAGTTCAGAGGGGAGTTGTTTGAGATTGCAAAAATAATGAAGATCATTAGCCAAAGATTATTCCTACCCCTGTCTTAATTACAGTACTTATCTAATTGCTTATTAAGAGCTAGATGTGGTGAATGCACAGAGTCTAAATTAAATGGGTAAACACTTAATTGAACAAATCCATTAGTTCAAATAAGAGTTTCGTATGAGAAGACGTGGCGTGGAAAAGAGGGACAGCATTTACATAATGGAAGATATGATTCTCTATTGAAACAATTATGTCTTCTCGGTCTCTTGTTTGTGTAATTTCGCCCCTATTTGTTTTGCTACCACTTTCTGTGTAATGAGCATTGTTGACCTAACCTTAAAAGCGGTTTGTTTTCATAATAACAGAAAATGCTTGATGATGACGCAAGGAAATGTGAATAATTTCAATAAATCAACGTATTAACATGCATTAGCCGACTGCTTGAGCTACATCATTAACACGAACTCTTCCCCCCCCCGCTCCCTCTGTAGTTTTCAGGGGAGGTGCCAGAGAACAAGGTGAATGTGGTGGTGACCAACCTGACGGTGTTGGACAGGGATCAGCCCCACAGCCCCAACTGGAACGCCGTGTACCGCATCGTCAGTGGAGACCCCTCGGGACACTTCACCATCCGCACCAACCCCATCACCAACGAGGGCATGCTGACGGTGGTCAAGGTAATACAGAAATAACAAGCTGATCATTAAGGCTTCTCTACAAAACATTGTGTTTTCTTATCTATTGTTATTCACGTCTGGCATGTTTCCACCTGCTCTGGTGGCAGATTCAAGACTCAAGGCTTTTATTGTCATGTACATAGTTAGTGTAGTTATGACAATCTTACACTGAACAAAAATATAAACGCAACACTTTTGTTTTTGCTCCAATTTTTCATGAGATGAACTCAAAGATCTAAAACATTTTCTATATACACAAAATAACCATTTCTCTCAAATATTGTTCACAAATCAAAATGAAAAAAGGTTTAGGGTTAGGGTAATGTTGTGAATCGAGTGGCCCTAACCCTAACAGGCCACAATCAACAACCTGATCAACTCTATGCGAAGGAGATGTGTTGCACTGCGTGAGGCAAATGGTGGTCACACCAGATACTGACTGGTTTTCGGATCCCCCCAGACCCCCCCAATAAAGCAAAAATGTACGTTTCAGAGTGGCCTTTTATTGTGGCCAGCCTAAGGCACACCTGTGCAATAATCATGCTGTCTAATCAGCATCTTGATATGCCACACCTGTGAGGTGGGATGGATTATAATTATTATTATTAAGTGCTCACTATCACAGATTTTTTTCAGATTTGTGAACAATATTTGAGAGAAATGGTTATTTTGTGTAAATAGAAAATGTTTTAGATCTTTGAGTTCATCTCATGAAAAATGGGAGCAAAAACAAAAGTGTTGCGTTTATATTTGTGTTCAGTGTAGGTCACAGGCTCCTCCAACAGTGCAGCACAATAAAACAGATAATAGTGCAAGTAAATAAAAATAGAATAGAATAGAAATAGTGCAGAATAGTCTATATACAAGTAATTGGAATATTGATATATATAAGTTGCAAACAGGTGATTATGGATGTTCATGTGTTTAACAGTCTTATGGCCTGATGATTTGGTCTCACATTGTTTGCACTGAATCACACTCAAATTGGAGCACAGTTAGTGTTAATCGCGCAATCAGCTATACTCCCCCCCCCCCCCCCCCCTCTCTCTCCTTGCTGCTTCTCTAGCCCGTGGACTTTGAGATGAATCGCGCCTTCATGCTGACCGTGGTGGTTTCCAACCAGGCCCACCTGGCCAGCGGCATCCAGTCCTCGCTCCAGTCCACAGCGGGGGTCACCATCTCGGTCCAGGATGTGAACGAGCCTCCAGTCTTCCCTGTCAACCCCAAGCTGATCCGCTTTGAGGAGGGGGTGCCGGCCGGGACCACTCTGACCGTGTTCGCTGCTCAGGACCCCGACCACTTCATCCACCAGTTCGTCAGGTACTAAAACTACGCTAAGGACCTTATGGTTTCAGTTGGGTTGTTTGTGAGCAGGATATGGGAAACACTACCGATATTCATGGAACTTGGTTCAAAGATATAGCATGGGCTAATATTATTACATTTTGGAGAAGATCCAAATATGGATAATAAAGCTATTTTTCACTTTTGTCAACATGGCAAGATAGCGCACTTGGCCTTTGCAGAGGTCAACGCTCACTGATACATCAACAAACTGACACAACATAAGAAAACTGTCCTGATCAGCATACCAGGGGCTGTGGGGGAACCGGGGGGTCAGAGGTTTGGGTCCCAGAACGGACCGAATACTGAGAATATTCTGGTAGATTGAATTCCATATAACTTCCTGGGGCCCTGGTCAAGCAGCAGACCCACACTGCTGCCCCTTATACTAGGTCAGGTTGAATGCAGAGTCTAAGTTTCACTGTGTGTGCTGTGCTCAGTACATGTGTGTGATAATTAAAGAGGAATGCTCTCCATAGTTGACAGCACCTTAAGCTGAAACTGACATTTTGTATTGGTTAGCAACAGTTCATTATTTTCACATCTAGCTCCCACAAGTATTGCTTGTTTCCATCTGATGAATGTAAGTTCAATATTCACTCATTTTATCTCTGTTTTGGGGGAATTTCTTGCTCTTTAACTCCACTATGCTAATGCTGCCATGTGTCATACGATTAACCATATACATCCTCCGGGGGGGGGGGACTGAGTGCCATCATTCACATAGGACAGACACACACATCCCAAGGCAAAACAAATGAAGGGGAGGGGATAGCACTATAGTGTAAACATCAGTATGACTGTACTAGTATTTGGCGCCAATCATCCCTTAAAATGCTGTTTAAATACCCTTAAAATACAGTTTGAATACAGTTTAAATATACTTTAAATACCCTTAAAATACTGTTTAAATACAGTTTGAATACCCTTAAAATACTGTTTAAATACTGTTTAAATACAGTTTAAATACCGTAAATTCCGGACTATTAAGCGCACCTGAATATAAGCTGGTCGGTCACCAATTGTGGGTAGCGTGGCTGAGCTTCTCTGGCGTCTCCGGAGAAGCCGGAGAAGCCAGCGCCAGCCAATCAAATCCCGTTTCTGAAAATCTGACAGCTCAAGTCCTAGCCAATCAAACCGCGTCTAAGCTGGGAGAGATATCCCGCCGTTCATTTCTATATTTCAAAAACAGATGGAGGATAAACTAATTATCGCCGTAGCAAATCACCCGGTTTTGTATGACCAGTCCCTATTAACTTACCGGGATACAACCGGAGGAACCAGGCATGGGGGGAGGTGGCAGAGACAGTGGGTGAAACTGGTAGGCTTTCGCCTGTTTGGGGATTTTATATCCAGTATATCCAAGCATAGCTTGCTAGCTATGTTAACACTACGTAAACAGGGCGGGACATTCATGTGATTGGTTGTTGGTTGCGGGGCTCGAATAAAATCCCCAAGCTTCAGACACGCCCAGCTCCAAGCTTTTTTTGAAGCTGTAGTGTAAGCCGCAATGTTCAAAGCGTGGGGAAAAAGTAGCGGCTTCTAGTCCGGAAAGTACGGTACTCTTAAAATTGTTCGAAGTTACAACAGATAAAACACAGGCAGACAAATACAGCTGTAAAACTGTACTATTTGGCGCCAATCAACAAAAGCATCAGCAGCACATCATCCTTTTAACATCCTGAGTAACAGTTCATTGAAAGAACTCACTGCAGCAGGCCCACGCTCTTCCTGGATGTCTCTGAATAGCACCGGCTGAAGGAGCTCTTCAGCTAAAGACATGAAACACTGGATCTGATCCTCATTTGGCACAAAGCGGTCCTTTGCTTCATGATCAGTGTTACAAAGTCAGAGCTCAGGCTAATAATGGATACTTCCTGATCGCTGCACAACGTTAGGAGAACTGCAGCCGGGCTTTTTTCTCACTCTGAGCGACCAGTTGAACTCAAATTCAATCAGTCCGATGTGTTCTAATCTCAAATTGTCTTTATATTAATTATATATTATTTTATTGTAACTTGTAGGAGACATTTCCTTAGATGATATTATCTTATCTTTGTAGTGTACATAACCTGAGATTCTGTGGTATTTAATTTGAGTGCTTTACTCTGCAGGTCGAGGTGCTGCAGCCTACTGGTGTGGCTGACTGAAGCAAACCGTTTTTAGACCTTGCTGGTTGGGAGCGTCACAGCTTGGTTCTTTATTGTGCCTTTAACATTGAAATATCAGTTTATATGACAAATAGTTTGTTTAATAACGTTTATTTATTTTTGCCTTTTTTGGAATAAACTATCTTACTTTTCTCTCAAACTACAAGCGTCTATTCCTCGGTCAGCGCCACGCGTGAACCACTAACAAAGGACAAAAAACAAATGGATATCGTGGTCACTACATAACTAAATAGAGTATTAACGGAAACAAATTACACTCTTTAAATGAAAGAAATAGAAATAGAATGACCTCCCACTCAACCCATTAAAACATTTCGTAAAAAGAAACGAGGCGAAGAAGCGTCAGTTAATATAAAATGCATGATGAAGGAAATTTAGTATCAATCGAATAACTTCACCAAAGCACATATTATAAACAGGATTTTGAAACCTTCATAAATAATATATGTTCCCTATGTCTTTAAATATCCACTTAATCTTCAGATTCAAGGATGTTGAGATCATTTGTTTTTGATTATTTATGTACCTTTGGATTTTGTGAAGACGTTTTATTTTCTGTAGGTGACACGCATCAAAGTTAGCAATCACTGCTCTTACTGTAGCGACTTCAGACCTGGTTGCCTTTGTAAAAAATCCGTGCTGACACCCGAAAATGTGTTGAACAAAATCTTACATTTTTTAAAAATTATTTTCAGGAAAAACAATACAACAAAACAAACAAAAGTAGTGTCAGAGATCAAAGAATTATCTATACATAATGTAACTAAGGTCAGGATTCGCTGTGACTTAGTGAAGGGACTTGTCGGCAGTCCACTTCAACAGTTTAACAAAATCTTAATTTAATGATTGCACAAACATATCATTCGAATTATCCAGCTATCATAAAGTTGTGTTAAATTACAGCGACCCTCTCAACAGTGAATGTACTTACCGTGAGTGCTGCCAGTAACCATGTGATTGAACTAATCCAACCCATGACTGATCACAAAATAATGGGTAATAATATTATGAACAAAGACCAGTGCCAAAATATTAACAATGAAAAACTGTGTTTCCCCACTTTCTGGCGTTAATGGCACCTACAGTCACTACCAACTGCCTTATCTGTTTAGTACGAACCACCTTCTGTTGGTTACT
>CALSBZ010046870.1:1743612-1753857 GCA_943591055.1 Gobionotothen gibberifrons | reverse complement strand
AGGTACTCCAAGCTGTCGGACCCAGCTAACTGGCTGAAGATCAACAGGACCAACGGGCAGATCACCACCATGGCGCTGCTCGACCGGGAGTCCATGTACGTCAAAAACAATGTGTACGAGGCCACGTTTCTGGCGTTCGACAATGGTAAGTCCGGTAAGTCAGGATGACTGTGTGTGTTGTGACACTTCGATTAACGGTACGGCACGTTCAGGACTACATACAGTTAGGGAGGGGTATCGTTAGGATGTTATGGATACTAATACTACTTCTTGATGCTGGTATTTATCCATACTCTTATCGATAATTTCATTCATCATTTTGTGCAAACAATTAAGACATTTTATGAACAGAAATTTCCATAAATAAATGTATAATAGTATAATGTATAATATAGTCCTTGAGCTTCTTAACACCAAAAAGTAATAGATGAAAAAAACGTGAAATAACATTTAAGGAACAAAGATTTGGTATAGCATCTGTTTTATTTAGCCCACCCCCAAAATCAGAATCAATTCATCACTCAACAGTTTTAGTTTTTGTCTCTATCTCAATACTCATAGAGTTGGCACTTGTTTGTCACATCAGCAGATCAAAGCATTGGAAAGATAGCCAGTAGTTTTCCATTTATGTTATCCCATTAGATGAGTCCTTTAATGACCCCCGTGATCCCCTCACTTTTCGAATAGCACAGGGTTACTCAACTTGCTTTGCCAAGGATCCACTTTTGCTAAATGACTGGATACCAGGCCCTCTGTCAGGGGGTACAGGGGACCCTTCCCTGCCACTGGTTTTTATTATCAAGCTCCATTAGTTTGTTTTACAACACATCAATCATCATCTGACTGATAGATGGAAGCTGTCATATTTTCTCATCATCATTCATTATCCAAATGAGAGTGCAGCACAGGCTACAGATGAAGGTAGTGGGCATTTAGGGCCACAAGATAATCACAAAACATATTATCCGGCATATTCCTCAATACTCCGATCACTAAAACTAGGATCACATTAGGAAACATAATGCATTATATAATATATGGGTTTACGGTCGGCCTGTGAACGATGCGATTGTCCACTGGCTGACAGTCATCGACCACTGAGCCCAGCATGGTGATTTAAGAGCCTGACCCCCCGTGATCGTGTCCTTAGCTTCAGGGAAGGTGTCGTGCTGTTACTTTCCATAACAGTAGGATTACTTGCGTGTACAGTATACACTGGAAAATGTCCTTCTTAGCTGTTACAAAAAACAAATTAAGATATTTATTTTCTACACATTGTTACTTTTCTCTATCTGACAAAGACTCATCGCAATTTACAGGAAAGGTCCACAAGAGGACTGAACTTTGCTTCATTCAACTCATTATGACAAAACAAGGCCAACTCCCTTTTTTACATTATATTAAATTCATGTTATGGCCCAAAGCTTCTTAAATGCAGAGATATTGTAGTTTATTAGTGAGGTATTTGATGAATGGAGGTTGTATATGTTAAATACGTCAGAGCCGTGTTACTCTCCAGTCAGATTCCCTGTAGACTTCGAATGAGTAAGGCGTTGTGTGCATATACTCTAGCATGCGTAATATACTGTACGTAACTATGCGTTGACCTTCACTGCCCTCTGTGTGATATAGCTCTATAAATAGAGGTGCCTGCTCTCTGTGTAAGTGGGAGGGACACAGGTGTTTTAACTCCAGAGAGGAATGCCCCGAAGCACACCAACTTAAGCTCAAAGTGTTGCCTCCCTATTGATTCAGGAGCCCAGTGTCAACAAAGGGGATATATTCCACTTTGATTGAAATTCTCTTTACTTATTCTACTCAAGCAAAGCGAATGTAGCAACGAAGCACCCAGCCAATCATAACCGACAAGACGGTCGATGCGCCTTGGGGCCCGGGGCAACAGACCTTTACATAGTTGATGCTCCAAGCTACTGTGGGATATGGGGGGGGAAAGTTGAGAAACAGCCCTGATGAGCTACTGCTGTAAACTCTATACATGCTGCATTGCATCAGGAAGTGTGTTGGGCTCGCTGACAGCCGTAGTGCGGGGGAGTTGTCAACTGGATATCAAGGCCACAATATATCACTGCAGTCTGTTTGTTCAACAGAGCAGCACACTTCTTCAGCCGGAGTTCAGGGATCTTATGTTAGGATCAGAAGTGGTTTCACTTCTCTAGAACTTATCGTGGTGTTCTGTAACTGCCAAAGTCTGTTCACATTGTTCAGAGCTGACGTTAAATGTATAGAGTGGCGAAGTCCCTACCCTTCCGGGGGACCTCCATGGGACCTTATTTCTAAAAAGTTATGCATTGAAGTCAATGGAGAGAGAAAGATTATCTTTTGATCCCGTTTGAATTGTGCCACGAATTACACATATGATGTTTGTCAATTTAAAAGATAATTTTGCAAGTCAAAAAAAAAATGTGTCGTAAAACTGTGAAGTAACACATTTGTTTGTGTGAAACGCTCAATTAACTACCTCTCCCGTCTCGCACCACACACCGTCACGTTGGCACATTTCACTTCTTTCTTTCAGAATGAGGTGAAAAGTATTAAAAGAGGTGAAAATCACTCACATGTTGAGAGCTGTACATACACACAAGGGGAGTTAGTCGGTTCGTAAGAGCCAGCATGCAGGACCGGGATTCTGGGATTTGTAGTCTTTCTAGTTGCGTATTTTTCATAGTCTTATATTTCAACAGTTTTTCGACAAACTGTGACTTTTTTGACATGGAAATGATTATTTAAGATCGACAAACATCATATGTGTAATTCGTGGCACAATTCAAACGGGATCGAAAGATAATCTTTCTCTCTCCATTGACTTCAATGCATACTTTTTCAGAAATAAGGTCCCATGGGGCGGAAGTAGATGGGCGTGACTTCGCCACTCTATAGTCCCTTGATCCTCCCTAGCAACAGTCTGTTATCCTTAGCAGCGATCTTTTAGCGAGAAGTAACAACCTCTTGAATGTCCAAATTGACCAATCAGAAAAGCAGACTACTTATGTCATCAAGTTTAATAGAAGTCCACCATTAGTCATGCGGAAGTGATGTAGGTTGTTTATAGCCTACAACTTGCGGAGCAAAACGTGTTTTAAACTTGTTTTTACCACAGACCTTATTCTCAGCAATAATCTCAAGTCTGATGAAAGAACCCCATTGGCTCTCAGTCAAGGGAACCAGAGCGATGCTAACATCTGAAATGTCCTAGAAAACCATCCCAACAGTACGCTATTCAACAAAGACAGCATTTTGTTTTTAATATCACTTTCAGCACAAGATATGTAATACTTAACCTCACACTAGAGGTCGGCCTCATTACAAATGTTTCTATGTAGCACAGCTTTAGAAACAACTTCCTGTTCCCTCCTCTGAAAGCAGGCAGAGCACTTAAAATAAAACAACTAGACACTTATTCCCAGCGCCTTGTCGTACAGCACCAAGAGCAACAGAAACAGTGTGGCAGAAAAACAACATTTCTCCGTCAGTTATGTTCTGTTATCCAAGCACATTAGAGATTTGCTGCTGATGCATAAAACATCCAAAATGTGTCGCCCAACCTGATGCTTCTGTTCGGGCCTGGCACTCGTGAGAAACCCTGAATAAGTTATGATGAGCTTGTGTTGCTGGATGCACTGAAGGGTTAGCGTTTGAGTCATTTTCCCAGTGGGCTTTGCAGAGCGCAGATAACAGCAATCTTTATGTGAGTGTGTGTCCCCTCCCATACGAGTCTCGCCTCAGCCTTTTCAGAAAGCAGCCAGATCTAAACACAAGGAATCAAAAATGTATGTGTCCTTTTCGTTTGTTCTGGGTGCTTTGTAGAAATATACACAGAATTGCCCCTCCATTCAGCTGTCAGTAAACAAAACTTATGTCTACACAATTGTTTCTTTGCCACATGTTCTCACTTCCACACACAAATAAATCTAATTAAAATTGAAGGATTGTTTTTTCTGGAGCTTTCTCAACTCCATTTTTTATTCTTTCTTTGCTCCATCTCCAATGTCCCTCCTTATCTCTCCGTTATTATCTCACCATCTCCTCCTCTGATCTCGTTTCCTCTCACGTTTCCTTCAGGCTCGCCCCAAGCCAGCGGGACAGGAACTCTCCAGATCTACCTGATCGATGTGAACGACAACGCCCCGGTGCTGGTGCCCCGGGAGGCGCAGGTGTGCGAGCGAGCGCGCCCCAACTCCAGGGTCAACATCACCGCCTCGGACGCCGACGCAGACCCCAACGTGGGGCCCTTCGTCTTCGAGCTGCCTTCTTTCCCCGCCAGCGTTCGACGCAACTGGACTATCTCCAGGATCAGCGGTAATTAAACGCTATACATCGTCTTAACTGCAAGCTGCCATTCTCACCGCAAATAGTTTGTGCCTACTCTGGTGATGTTAAATTTAGGATGTATGTGGGGAGTGATATATTCAGCATCTCCAGCCGAATTAAACCATAAACGTAACAGATGGGATGCAAAAGCCCTCAGCAGAGTAACTGGAGACATCAATCAGGGGACCGGGGATTGCTGTAAGCGGCGAGAGAAGTCCAAGTTTAACAAAATGTCTCACAAAGCTCACAGTGAGAGACGCGGGTGCCATCCAGTGTTGACGTACGATCTATCGCTTGTGACAAATGAGATCCATTCATCTCTCTGTCCCCCGAGCAGCCGATCTGTCACCTAATCCACCCAGATGGATGCATCACAGCAGTTGTCTTGAGGACAAATCTGATCACATACCTGGATCCTTCTCCCACTGAGACTCTTGTCTTAGCTTGACTGAGTGAAAGATGCTGAAGGTTATGCGTTCTGGGTGGTTTTTTTATATGTCTTGACTGCCTCCTCGCATACATACATGTCACAATGATTACTGTGCGCTTTGTTTGGTGGCAACTTTTATTTGGCGTGTCGTTTTCTTGAACCTACGCACATGACGACATGATAGACTGCAGCAAACTAAATGTGATTTCTCTCAGTACACTGTCTGATCTTATTATCCCCTTGTTCTTCTTCTTTCCCCTCCTACTCACTTCCTTCTATGTCCCCCTTTCCCCCTTTCTCTTCCGTCCCCAGCTGATTACACCCAGCTGAGGCTAAGGATTCCTTACCTGGAGGCAGCGGTGTATGAGATCCCGATCATCGTGCACGATTCGGGGAACCCTCCTCTGTCCAACCGCTCTCTGATCAGAGTCAAAGTTTGTCCCTGTGATGATAACGGGGACTGCAGCGCCACGGGTGCGGTGGCCGCCGCCGGCCTCGGCACCGGCGCCATCATCGCCATCCTCATCTGCATCATCATCCTGCTCAGTGAGTGAAGCATCAAGCCTACGCGCTCTTGCATCATTATATCCGTATGTGGCGTATCAAGAAACTAACTTCTCTGCTGTGTTTTTCCCCCAGGCATGGTTCTGCTGTTTGTGGTGTGGATGAAGCGCAGAGAGAAGGAGCGGCAGGCGAAGCCGCTGCTGATCGACCCCGAGGACGACGTCAGGGACAACATCCTGAAGTACGACGAGGAGGGGGGGGGAGAGGAGGACCAGGTAACGTTTGAAGACCATAATACATCATTAACAAAATACATAAAAGGCTGTTCACCCGCAGTGACCTCTTTGAGAAAAAACGTTTTGACTTCTACTGTTATACACGGGGGTGCACATAACTGGTACGCAGGTACGCATGTGTGGCAACAATCCGAAATGCGTACCGTCTCTTGTGTCACAAAGCGCATTTGCTTACCGACGTACTTGTGAAGCTTTTCCAGAAGGCGGTTAGATCACCGGACGGCAGAGTCGGTCTCCGTGTGCACAGACAGGGCTGCTGTTAACGTCGGTCTGTACAACGGCATTGTGCCAAAACTACGCCAACCGGCTGCGGAGGGAGACTCCCCCCCTTCACTGGAGAACTGCGCTAAAACAGCTGATCACAACGGTCATGCTCTGAAGTACTCCACTAGCCCCCCCCCCCCTCGACTTTCCTGAAGTACTCCACTAGCACCCCCCCGTTGACGTTCGCGATACAGTGGGCTTCATCAAATAACTTTGAGTGGAGCCAGAAGTTGGAGTACCAAACACTGACTCCAGGTACTCACTGAGAAAGTTATGTGCACCCCTGGTTATAGATCAGAGATGTATGAATCGATAAGATTAGATAACTTCATTAATCCTTATGTAGGGAAACTAGTTTGACCATGCACAGTGAAATCCAACCAACACATATTCCAAGAGGACAAAAGCACAGTTAGTCAGCCTGCCACAACGTTAAAAACAATGTCATGTTTCGATGAATTATAGCTGCAATTTAGAATTTCAACTCATCTGCCAATTATTTTTCTCATTATTGTCAATGCAATGTCTTAAAAAAGGTGACAGATTGTTTGTTGTATTCATCTAGCAGTCCAAAAGCCCATACTTGTATCATATATCACAGAGAAAACCCAGTAAGTGTTTGGTATCTTTAATGAAGAAGATTTCTCTTCATAATAATTCCTGACTCATTGCCTGTCTAATTGAGTTTTGCAGCTAAACTACTAATAGTTTACAGCAAAGTGTAAGTGAGGTGTTTAAAATCATGACCAATACACCAGGTTATATATCAGATGAAACATTTAAACACCTAGCTCCTTGCAATCAATTAATCATTTTAACACAGAAAATCTACCAAAATTGTAAAATGAATTGTAAGTTTGGACAGCATTGAGCCGCAGAGAGAGTCTGTAGAGAATGAAAGTGAGTTAGACTATAAAAAGTTTTCAGAGTTCACTCTGCCCTACAAACTCGTGCCTTGGATGAAAATGCTGCCTGCTTGATGTTCAACTTCTTTCACACGAGGAGCCCCTTTCCCTCTCAGACATAGCAATATAAGTTTACGCCTACTGCACACCCCCTCTCCTTATCTCATAACATTTGCTCAATTTAACCTCCAACAATGTTAAGCTCCAACAGCTTTGATTAATCCTGAAAAGTATTATTAATTATGCCATTTTTATTTCTTGCTATTTTCTAACACCCACACACACTACCATCAGATCGCTGCCGTGTGTTTTCACTCTAAAGCTCCTCTGAAGTTTAATACCAGACAGGCAGAGTGTGACCTGTCAAAGATGTCACTTAGAGAGCTCAGTCTGAAGCTCATATGTCAGATTATTTGTAACCACTTTATATTATGGAATGGACTAAAAGAATTGACATAAACAAAAACAGCAATTGATGGTCGCTGGATTGAGTCTCAGGTATTTGGACCGTCCCTCCTTTATATGTCAACAATGTCTTTACATTCAAGCAAAGCATGGTATTCTTCCCCCAGGCATTTTTCATTACGTTGATTACAAGACATTTTAAAGTACTTTTTCAACTTTAAATCCTCTTTAAATCCTGATATAAGTGGAGGCGTGTGGCGCAGTGATGGCGTTCGCAGGTTCAAACCCCACTGCAGTCAGCATGTCGTTGTGTCCCTGAGACACTTCACCCCAAATTGCTCCTGTGGGGATTGTCCACAGTATTGAGTATGTAAGTCGCTTTGGATAAAAGTGTCTAACAAGTAACATGTAATGATATAAGTCACATGATAACATACTGTGGAGCTCAAAGTGCCCCCTTTGCTCCACTGATAGCTTCAGCGGTTTGACATTACCACACCTCTGTTCCAATCAAAGCTATAAAAAATGACATTCCCCTAATATTTGCTGAACAAATATCATCGTCGGTAATTCATATTTTCTCTTTTCTCACCCAAAACGTTATGGGTATCGTCCTTACTCCACATTTTAACTTTAGCTTTTAAGATTTAAGATGAAATCTCTTTAAAATGACAGAAAAGACCCATACTTCACATGCATAAAACATTACATGTATCACAAAACTGTTAAAGAGATCTTATATATATATATATATATATCCCCAGGCATTTCAAAAATCTGTACCATTTCTGGCTCACAGTACACTTTGTACTTCTTAACATCAACTTCATATGTCGAAAATGGTGCTTTTTGAGCATTTCAGACTTGTTCAAACAATAAAACACCATGGATTGTGGGTAATTCCCTCAGGCAAAGACTGCAGCAGTGCAGATTTACAAAAGGGCTCAACGGTCCAGCAGAAAGCCCTGCAGCAGAGCTTCATGCAGGTCAGCCCTGAGACCTGCACACATAACAAGAAGGCACATCAAAGTGTGTGAGGGTGGACAGAGGAGAAAGTGTGTGTACCAACTCAGCAAAGCACAATGCATGTACAGCGCTGTGTTTAGAGACAAAAGAAAAAGGTTAATAAGAGTATAGAAGATCTAATTATGAACACAAGTTATAAATGACCAATAAAGTAATTGGATGTAATGGATGTCTCTCAACCCTCTCTCTCTCTCTCTGGGCTTCATGCAGGACTACGACCTGAGCCAGCTGCAGCAGCCCGAGTCTTTAGAGCACATCATCAACAAGCCGGCGGGGGTGCGCAGGGTGGACGAGAGACCCGTAATCGCTGAGTCACAGTACCCCGTCAGACCCAGCCTGCCCCACCCTGGAGATATCGGAGATTTCATTAACGATGTACGTACAAGAATGGATGGAGAGTGTTTTCATGTTGTGTTTTTTCCTCAACTTTTCTGAACAGTGTGCTGTTGCAACAGTCTCACGGCATTTGGTGTTAAAGTCACGAAATTAATCTATTAATTCTATTAACACGATTTTGCAATTTTTTTCGTGTCACACAGAACGATTTAAAAAGCAATGTAAATAATAAGAAATTAGAAGGAAAAACAGATAAGAAAAATACAGATTTCAGTATTCTGAGGCTCTGAGCCCCATTTCATTTTCTCGCGAACAGCAAAAAAACTGACATTATACAATTTAAAATAAAAGGGTTATGGTTAGGCTTAGGGTAAGATATTGAGTAAGAACATGTTTTTATGAACCGCACAGCTTCTGGTATTCTAAGACCAGACCGGACAAAAATATGTGGTGCAGGTATTTTCTACGTGGTGCCTGGCAATGCATTTCTATTGGCAATGCATTGCCAATAGAAATGCATTGCTTTTTAAATCGTTCTGTGTCACACGAAAAAAATGCAAAAATCGTGTTGGTGAACACGAACAATAGATTAAATTAATTTCGTGACTATAACACGAAATGCCGTGAGACTGAGTTGGCTGTTGCAGTGTCCGGAGACTTCATTGATGTGACTCATTCAGAGGTTTACACAACCTAAAGGGGTTCAGTGCTTTTGTTCCCGTCAGCAGGGGTACTGCTCAAAGTGTGTGTGCCTTGTAAACAGCTCAGACCTTGATGGAGCATTAAAACCCTAATGGGTGGGAGAGCAAGATGAGACGAGTTTACTGCATCTTTTACAGTCTGGTCACCTGAACCTGCTGTAGCCCTGTGAAACGTAATCATCTCAGTTATAGTGTTGGTGTACAATGACTGGCCTGAAGCCAATGCTGCTAAAATACCTTGCTGATACAGTATATAGGGCCAACCGTACACAAAGGGAATGCTGTAACTGCATAGACTGGATATAATAATCGAATGTTGCCACCGTTACATCACCCAGTGGTTTGTGGACTACCACTTTGAAGAGTGTTGTTCTGCGCCATCTTGTTTTTCAGAGCCAGTGTGACCATATTTGGACATTAGTATGGATCTGAAGAACAGTTAGGTTCACTAAATTACCAGTTTACGCTAGAAATAGCTGTCTTACTTAGTTGGCAAGGTGAATCCATAATTCCCTTAACTGTAAATCGGGATGCTAATTTGGATAGCATGGTAGCATAGCCTGTTTTACTGTTTTGGTACTGTAAATAGGACCATATAACTTACAAAATGAACATCACACTCTATTGAAAAGTCTATCGGGGGATAGGGGTAATAAATCAAGAAAGGTAGGGTCTCATAGAGTTCTATGCAATCCGAGCCTGCTGGCTGTGAGAAACAAAGCAGGCTCAAGGCTCTTCCTCTGTGGCTCTTTTCAGACCCAAATGTGTTGCTGTGACTGTAGAGAGGAGGTTGAATATATTTCATTTGTCATGTGTCTGTCCTGATGTCTCCAGGGTCTGAGGGCAGCGGACAACGACCCCACAGCCCCTCCTTACGACTCCCTGCTGGTGTTCGACTACGAGGGCAGCGGCTCCACCGCCGGCTCCGTCAGCTCGCTGAACTCCACCAGCTCAGGGGACCAGGACTACGACTACCTCAACGACTGGGGCCCTCGCTTCAAGAAGCTGGCCGACCTCTACGGGGGAGGGGACGACGACTGAGAGCGGAG
>CALSBZ010046870.1:1727272-1738553 GCA_943591055.1 Gobionotothen gibberifrons | reverse complement strand
GTTAGGGTTAGGGTTAGGGTTAGGGTTAGGGTTAGGGTTAGGGTTAGGGTTAGGGTTAGGGTTAGGGTTAGGGTTAGGGTTAGGGTTAGGTTTTGGTTAGGGGTAGGGTTTTGTGTTCCGGTGTGGGATTGGGTTGCACTGGCCTAGGGGTCTGTGGATGGGTGTTGTGAGGGTGTCTGTCTGTTGGTGTTGGGGTCCATGGGCCAAGGAGGAGGAGTAGGTCAGATCATCCCTGGGACTGGTAGGCAGAGGAGAGGGAGGATCCAGAGGGGATACGCCTAGGCATCGTTGAGTCCCCTGGGTGTGGTTGTCCCGAGTTTCTGGATCCAAGATGTTTCTGCCCTCTTCCTCTGCCCGATGGTCCACCGGTCGTTGGTTTCCAGGCCTGAAATGATTAGTTGATCTGGCGAGTGTAGTTGGAAGTGGGTGACCAGGGGGGTTGGGAGTCGACCTTCCCCAATGTTGTAAAGATGTTGTTGAGACGGATGAGTATGGTATGTTTGGTTTCTCCTATGTAGTGTTTTTTACAGGTGTTGCATGTGATGATGTAGACTATGTTGCTGTTATTAAGGGAAAATGAACCAAGGGCAGGGAAGGCTGCTCCACTGTATTGGTTATGTATGTATTTTCTGTTGATGTAGCGGTGACTATGTTGTGTATGTGGTCGGGCTCTGTAGGGTTAGGGTTAGGGTTAGGGTTAGGGTTAGGGTTAGGGTTAGGGTAAGGGTAAGGGTAAGGGTAAGGGTAAGGGTAAGGGTAATGTTGTGAATCGAGTGGCCCATGATGGTGGTGGGGTTATGGTATGGGCAGGCGTATGTTATGGACGACGAACACAAATGTATTTGCCCACATCGGTGCAATACTAAATATTGGAGTAGTGCTTTTACACTTTACTTATGCAAATGCTCTGAATACATCTGCTGACAAACTATGACTTTTGACACTGTTCAAACATACTTGTCATATTCAGGAACAGCTATTATTTAATCCCCGTGAATGATGCATCATGGGATTGCCCTTATGTTATTTGTTGATACAAATGTACATGTGGGGCTGCTCGTCGTCAGAGGAGAATGATCTCTCTGTGTGATTACATGCTGAAGTGCAGTTGAATATTCGATCAGATCCCCGAGCAGAGCGGCTTCTCTAATTCTTTAAGTTAGTCACAGGTTAAGTGCCTTCCTCTGGAAACTGGCTTCACGTCTGAATGGTTGGAGAGCTTTCCTCTGCGGCCTGCTCAGTCTCTGGTGTCCTTTAGGGTACAATCAAGCCTCCATTCCCATCTTCCCCTCCATTTCCCTCTGTCAGCAGTGCTCCAGGAAGACAGACCCAATGTGACCATGAATAATGGATGCCTAGCACACTCATTAGTATAAATAAATAATTGACCACCACACATATGTAACAGAATAAATCTTTTAAGGGTAATTATGATGATATAATAACATAGCAGAGAGGAACTTAAACCTTGCTATGAGCCAACTGTAAGCCGATGTTTTTCTATTGCGATTAGATTGATGGCTGATCATAAACTAAAACTCACCGCTAAACAGTTACCGTCACAAAATAGTATATAAAAAAAACTTTTATTAAACAGTGATATTATGGTATGTCATGAAAAAGTCATAAACAGGTCATCATGCAGGTATTGTGTAGTAAATCATCAATATGTCATTATAAAATCGTATGGTATAAAAAGGCATATCATAGGCGGTCATTGAGAAGTATAGTTTACAGAGTAGTGTCGAGTATCGAAAATAGGAAAAAACAACGTCGTATAGTATGTCAAAAATGTTTATATAAAAACGACATAGTAGGCCTATATTATGTCGAAAATATGAGAAAGAAACAACATAGTATATTATGTAAAACATATGAGAGACCATTGTATATGTTGAAACATTTGAATGTTTGTCATCGTATAGATTATCATAAAAGTAATAAGAAAGTCACATGAAATATTGGAATAAATAGTCTCAGTATCATATGACCTAGTCTAAGGATCTCAGAAAATAAGTCAGTTAATCAAAGAAATGTCATAAAAGTTATTTTATTAATTTAAGTTTTTTTTTAGCATTAAGCTCAAAGCACCACTGTTCCTGCAGACTCCAAACTTTTTCTGTGCTTTTCTAACGTCTAACTTCCAAAGTACAATACAGTGCGAGCGAGTTGTCGTCAGTCGGTGGGAACATCGCACTGAAAGTCATTTTGACTTTCACAACCAATGCCTGTGTTGTGTGGAGTCTGGCACCTTAGCTTGTTTGAATACACGTCTACATGCAAGTCACACATTTCTCTGTGTGAACCACAGTTTGTATTCTACACCGTTTGGCGCTCCGCCCCCCCTCGTATAGGAGATGACTTTATAAAGGGAGATGTTCTCATCCTGTGGGCTGACAACGCGTGCTGCTTGACCTGATTCAGCTCCATTAAAGAGGCCAACAGGCTATTAACCCCCGCATCAATACCTGGAGGGTTCAGCCGCGCTTACCAACCCATTTCAGCTGCAGTCATAAACACTGGCCTTATTATAGTATCCCCGGGCCAAATCACACCGCCCCAGACGACCCCTTACCAAAAGAGTCCTAAAGTCAGCATTAACCTGTGTGGAGCAAGGGCACACAGGAATGGAGGTGTAAACTAATGAACTGCTGTTGCATCTTATATTCCTATTATTCGGGAAAGGGTTGAAAATAATTCTCTTTCATTTCAGGATAAAAGTGGTTATAGGCTACTGGAGTGGAGCATCTTAATGGACGATAACGTGCACCACTGGATCGCAGTGTGCCACATCAGCTCATCCAAATCACACCCTCGTGTTCCTCCAAGGAGACAGTTTTATTCATAAGCTCCGAGCTTAATCAACAATATGCAAGGAGGCGTTGAAAAGGATAAAATTAATTAACTGACTTTAAGTATTGCATTTGTCTCACAGCACGAGTACGGTGGGATTACAAATGGAATCTTGAAAGCATTCGTTTGCCAGGAAATGTCAATGGGTGTAAAAAAAAAAAAACTCACAAACTTCTTATTCGTCTTGCCACCGGGGTGTTACCTTAATAAAGATTTTCATAACCGTCTGATTCATGTGAGTAATGGGGGCAGGGGGAGCTTTCATCAGCCTCTAGCCATCATTAAAAGTGATCCCCTCTGTGAGCGTAAACAAGTAGAGGACTTCAGACTGAAGACTTATCCTAAAAGTGCACGAGAAACAGCCTGCTGAGAAGCACTATCACAGCAGTCACATCCCATCTTGGAATCAGAAGAAATCACAGATAAGAAAAAGGGAGCAGTCACAGGCATGCCTACACACACACACACACACACACACACAAACACACACACACACACACACACAAAATGCTTTAATGGCGTGTTATATAATTTCCCCCCGGGGTGAAAGGAAAAATGACAACAATGAATGTAACAAATTAATAACAGCCCCCTTTAATAGACGTCACGGTGATGTTGCTCCTCTCCTCTTCCCTCCGGCGGGCTCCGGGTGTTTACCCAACGCCCTCAGGTGCAGTGACTGAGGCGTCGCTAGGCAACCGCACCATCCATGTTGTTGCTCTGCCTCTGGCACTCAAGTGGGAGCTTATGTGGACTTAACTCTGAAAGAGCAGCAGTGTTGAGGAGTGGAAGGAGGATTACCAGCAAAAATATTGGATTGGGCCGAGGCACAAGGGTCGAGGCCTTTACCTGAGACACCAGCCCCCCCCCTCGCTAACTGATGAGGAACTGAGGAGGAGGAGGTGGTGGAGTAATCAAATGGTGTACTTAAGTAAAAGGAGAAGTACTCAGATCTGGTACTTAAGTAAAAGGAGAAGTACTCAGATCTGGTACTTAAATAAAAGTAGAAGTACCAGATCGTGTACTTAAATAAAAGTAGAAGTACCAGATTGTGTACTTAAATAAAAATAGAAGTACCAGATCGTGTAGTTAAATAAAAGTAGAAGTACCAGATCGTGTACTTAAATAAAAGTAGAAGTACCAGATTGTGTACTTAAGTAAAAGTAGAAGTACCAGATTGTGCATTTAAATAAAACCAGTACCAGCATGTAGGAATACTCTGTTACAAGTCCTGCATTCAAAATGTTACACAAGTAAAAGTGCAGAAGTATTGGCATCAAAATATACTAGTACAAAACTAGTACACATTGTGCATATTGGCCCATTTCAGAATAATATCGTTAGTTTTGATTATAATTATTAATGTATTTCCAGATTTCAAAAGTGTAATGTCACATACATAACTGTAATGAAAAACTTGGGGCACTCAACGATGCAATATAAACATATACAAGACATAAACACATTTAATAACAATAATAAAGATAGTGCAAGCTCAGGAGTATAGCAGTTTTATGGAGTCTGGTGGTCTTTGTCCTGATGTGTTCATCATATCAACTAATTTTAATTACTTTATTTACTGCTAGGTATGTACATTGTATCCAGGTTTAACTAAAGTCTCATTTAAGTGCTGATCATATTTTTTCATCATTAATCTATAACTGCAAATAAAGTTATTAAATAAATGTAGTGGAGTTAAAGTCCACCGTTTTCCTACTTTAATTGTAGTGGGGTAGAAGTACAAAGTAACATAACATGGAAATACTCAAGTACAAGTAGGCTTGAAACTTGAGTAAATGTACTTGGTTACTTTCCACCTCTGCTGTCAGGACTCTGTGCTCTGCTGTCTCCCGGCAGCACAGAGCTGGGATGTTTCTGACAATCCTCACAGTTTTCTCTTTCTGCCAAATGTTCAGTTAAACGGTGGCTGGCAGGTTGGCCCACTGGTCTGTAGTGTGTGTGTCCAGCAGAGCGACACATGTAAACTCACCCAAATGCAACAAGGTAATATTCACCATAAAGAACAAGCTGCTGTACACAACATCTAGTAATGGGGGTGAATTGCCATCTAGTGGCTCCCAGATGCACGTTCATTACAGAAAATGAAATTGTAGCTCATCACAACCCCTCTAAATATTCACTTATTGTTGCTCTTTGGTTAATGCCGATACCAAAGCTGCTCCCTATCATCAGGCAGTCGTCCCGCAGGCGGTTTGGCCTGATTGTTTCCAGCCGGTGGTCGTGGTGCCTGTTAGCAGCTGATGTTGCAGCTGCTGTTGCTAATGCAGCGTGTGTTGGGCTGATAATGGAGACGGGCTGAAACAAGACAGCCCAGAGAGGAAGAGCACAGACTGGTAGCAGACTGTGTGTGAGTGTTTTATTCTAGGTTCAGTGTTAGCAGCAGTGTGGGAGTTGTGGTTAATAGATGCCTGTAAACACCCGGGGGACACAGCGTGTACTACATGTGGTGTTACAGATGTTAGAGGATTAGGAGGAATTATCTGAGAACAGGTAGAGAGAGAAGGACTTAAAGGTGTTATTCATGTGCAAAGCCTCCGTGTCTCACGCAGCACACACACTGTTATATTAATGCAATGCTGCCCCCTGGTGGCGTACAACAAACAACAAACCAACCAGTTACTGTAAAATCATTATTTATTCAAACATTTTAATAGAGAAAATGTGTTTTTCTTTATTCTGGGTGGTTAAATTCTCAACTCTATACAAAACCATGTGTAAAACTGTAGGTGTAACATTTACAAATATACAGGAGGAAACTGCACCTTGCTGAGTCGGAGGACACCGTCAGTCAATATTGAAAGAGTACAAATGTGTGTTGGTGGGCAGCTACAAAAATAGAGATCGCTTTCAGGTAGATGCAAGTTTGGTATATAATAAGGGTTTAAAAGCCATCTATTTAGAAATCAAATACATTTTAAATGAACGATTTAAAACATGAAAATACGAAGAATAAACCTCTTCTTCACGCACTAAAATATATTCACCAAACTACAATGTCTACGTTGATTTTAAACATATCCTAAGCAGGCAAATGCACTTTGCATTTAAACTACATGAAACGACTGAAGCTTCACATGAAATTAAAATAAATAACTAAACATTCATTTAAGCTTGAGTTTAGTAAATAAATATGCTGACAATAAAATCAAGTAGCCTACTGGAGATGACTACTGCTTCGTGAGTGACAGCAGGGTTAATTGCTTCGCGATGGCTATATGGCTTATTCATAGTTAGGAAGGCAACTCAGTAGGTTACACAGTTCGGAGTTCAAACTAATTCAGTTAAAAAGGACAAATCTAAAATCAATATTCAATACAAATGTGTTGTCTATTAAAAACAAATGTGTCGATGTCCATTGCTAACACAACTCATCTGATTATAAACGTTACTGTTCTGTGCATAATTGAAAAGTGTTCATTCATAAACCCTCTCGTAACACACATCCATCTTTGCACTTTCTTGAACAGTAATTAGCATGTGTCCATTTCTCTGATCATTATTTGAGGAGAGAGGTGGAGAGGCCATCCAACGTGGCTGCTTCTGTTCATCCGATTATCAGGTTTATCTGGAAACCCTCTGCCCTCCTCCTCCTCCTCATTTAAAAAGAGTCTCTCTGCGTGGAGGGAGCGTTTGATCTCTCCCTCCTCTCCCCTCTGACACCCAGTCTATTTGAGAAAGCCCTTGTAGAGGAAATGGGAGTGACTGGAAAATCTCTCGTTCTCCAAACAGAACAGCAGGTCCCTGAGATTGACGCGTGTGATTCGCTGTCGCGTCAGCCTGGAGCCCGAAGACCCCGCCCCGCCGGAGAGGGAGGAACCTGACCCGGACCCCTGGGGAGGAGAGAGAGAGGGGAGAGGTTCAGGTTTAGGGTGGGGGGGTCAGTAATGTTTGTCTTTTTTCACAGCCCGATGAGTTGCCACAAAAAAATGTATCTCAAGAGTTGGGCCATGCATGCACCTTCACAGTCTTTTACACTTTTAAAAGTTACAGAAACACAATATTTGGTATGAAATATGTCGAGCCACAAGGAGCAGCATGGTGTCCGAGTAGGTGCCGTCATGTCTTCCCTGTGCACTCCTGTTTTACACTTGAAGTCCAAGGAAATGCAGTCTAGTCCGTTATCACTATTTATTAGAACCCCAGGTGGTAGCCCTACTTCTGCAGGTGCCAAGGCAGTTTATAGAAAGATTTAGAAGGAACTCAATTAAATAGAAGCGTACTATTTGATTAATAAAATATCAACTTCATACTGAAATAAAACTAGCAAACCAGCAGAGAGGTTTGGCTGAAACTAAAGGGAACCATTGTTGAAATAGAGAGCCATTTGGTATGAATGGAAGTGTGTGTGTGTGTGTGTGTGTGTGTGTGTGTGTGTGTGTGTGTGTGTGTGTGTGTGTGTATCTGTTGATATTTGTCTATGAACTATTCAGATTAAAACTTATCAGAGCAGAACCCAAAGCACGGAGTGTATAGCGTATATATATCAAAAACAACTATCCCCATGGCTATTAAAATCTAGTACAGACAGAGGGTCAGAGGAGAAATCAATCAACTGAATCAATACCAGTGATGAGCAGAGGCTCTGAGCGGCAGAGCAGCAGCTGTTCTCCGAGAGGTAAGGTGTGTGACGTTAGGAGGACCGTGTCATCGTGCTAAATGAGTGTGACTGGTGTGATGAGGAGAGTCGACTGACATGCTCTACCAGAAGCAACAAGTGGCTGACAGCTCTCAGTCAGTGTCAGCTCGTCAGAGACGTTGTCTGGCGGAGTGGATAACTGACTGTTACGGTACGTCCACACAGCGGCTTTGGAAAAAGCTTGCCGGCGGGCGTGTCTGAAGCTCGACCAACAACCAATCACATGAATCTCCCGCCCCTGACACACAAGCAGCGGTTTGATTGGCTAGAGCTTGTACTGGCATATGATTTGATTGGCTGACGCTTCCACCGAAAGCTTCAGAAGATTCAAAAGTTGAACATTGCTCAACTTTTGAATCCTGAAAATCCTGGAAATCTCCGCTTTGCTTCCCACAATGCAGTTCGGCGACAAGCGAGGCAAAGTGACTTCACCCCATTCAAAGTCAATGGGCAGAAGCGTTGGAAGATCTTTTTAACGCTGCTGTGTGGACGGGCCGTTAGTGCTAACATTAGCTGTTTCTATAACCAGTGTTTTACATCCACAGAGCTGGTGTCTTTTTTAAAGTCTGACTCATACGTTGCTCTCCAATCAGTCTCCAGTTTATACTAATTAAGTATCGTAACGAGAGGTTCTCTGCAGCGCAGCGTTGATTCTGTTAACAAGGAGTATGAAGAAATATGTTCACCAAGACCTTTTCCCCAAGACTATGACGATGAGCGGGCGACAGTATCAAACACTAACCGTGACGATATCAACATGCAATATCTTTGACGGAAAAAGACTAAAACATAGTTTATCATTCAATCAATGGGCCAGGTGTGTACGACTAACCACAGCGTGCACTATATTACTCACTAGTCAGGAGCAAAGCCAATTCCATTTCATTATAAAATAATAACAAATGATCTGAAATAAGTTTGAATAAATGACGGAAACTTAATTCAATCTGATAACTCAAACAGGACATTTGATTCAGCACTAAAAGGGTAATGACTTTGTCGACTAAATCATTTTAATTGGTTGGAACTAAAACTATGAAGGATAAAATGACTCAAATGTGAAATATGTTAATACATCTAAAGATTAAGAGTAAGATGAATATATGAAATAGCCGATAAAACTAACACTGTTGTCGGGTGAGGATGACAAAGGTTGCTAAGGAAGATGCCAAAGGTATAAAGTGACTCCATGACAGGGGCTTGGATCAGCTGTGAGCCCGTCTGTATGGTACGTTACCTCGGCTGCAGCGGAGGAGGACTGAGCGTCCAGGAGCTTCCTCTTCTTCCTCGGTCCGATGGCAGCGAGAGCCGTCAGGTTGGCCTCCCTCTGCCTCACCTGAGCCAGCTCCTGCTGCTGCATCTGGAGAACACACACAGCAACACGGATATCAAGCATACAGTGTGAAGACATACAACACACACTCATTCCCCGTCCTCTCATCCTACCTCTTTCGCCTTCTGCTTCAGAAGCAGCTGCTCTGGGTCCTCTTGCCGAGCTCGAGACTGAAAGGCCAAAGAAAGACAGCATTGATTACTGTTGGGCAGGAGAAAGGTCAAAGGTCAAACAGGGTCAGAGATGAGGGGGACATTGCAGGTGTTTGCCCATCAGCTAGAACTCAATGAGTGTTGCAGAATCAACATCAACAAGTTTCTAGAGAATTCACATATCCATCAATAATGATATTTAAATGCGTTAAATATTATTCATTCCTAAAGTCACATACCTAGTAGCATTTAATTTGGTGCTGTAAATGTGTCACCAGTGCCATTTCATATATCAAACAGTACATTTGTTAGAAAATGTTCCAACAGAACAGAGTTGAAATCAATCAGGGCCGACCTTTAGTAAAACTCTAAAGGATATTAATGTCCCTCTGGCGAAGTGAATATCTTTGAGAACACATTCAATAGACACAGAATATAAGAGCATTTATAACACACCTGCTATCATTCATAAATGGGTCCAAATGTAAAAAAGTCACAAAGGCCTTGAAATAATAAAACATGATGCTTAAAACTGCAGTCAGTCTGTTTGAACCCAGAGTGTGTTCAATGGACGCTGCATGTAGGAGTCACTGCAACAAAGTGCATTGTCAATTTTGCATTAGATCAAATCTCGAATATTTTATTTATTCAGGTATCCATTACAGAAAGGCTTTTATTAGTGAAAACATAAAATCCTATCAGTTCATTTTCTAAGGGTATTACTATTTATTAGGGCTGTCAGTCGATTCAAATATTTAATCGCACATTTTGTATCTGTTCTAAATGTACCTTAGAGGGATATTTTTCAAGTTTTGAATACTCTTATCAAGATATGAGTGGACAACGTTTTTGAAAGTTTGCTGCTCGTAGACGTGTCCAGGCGTCTCCCCCGCACACTTTCAAGTGTGGTCTGCCACAAGCGGGCGGCAGGAGCGGGGCTGTCGGCATCAGCAGTGTGCTTGGATTGTATAGATGGTATTTTAAACTCGATGCGTTCTGAAACTACGGGGCGGCCGAGGACAAAAAATGCACATGCGTTAATCGCGTTAAAATAATTAGTGGCGTTAATTTTTTCTTTGCGTTATTAACGAGTTAACTTGACAGCCCTAGTATTTATGTACACTCTATTCAGACACCAGGTTTCTGAATCCACAGATAACTAGTTGACACAAAGAGACACCATTACCTTTGATTGAGTGTAAATGTGTGTCAGTGGAGCTGTACCTTAGCTGCCTTCAGGAGGATCTCCCTCTCCTGCTCCTCCTTCCTCTGTTTCTCCTGCTGGTCCAGCTGCTCAAAGAACTTGAGCTGAGCACGAACATCGCTGCTCTGCTCATAACTGTCGTCCTCCTGCCGACACACGGACAAGTTGCAATGTGATACTTTAACCCAGAAAAGCCTTAGAGATAGCAGGAGACATTATGGGATATATGTGGACCCCAGAAAGGTGTATGAGGGATCTGTGGTGTGCAAAGTAAATACACATGAGCTTTGAATGTCATAGACAGGGTTTGACAACTCAAATCATTTGTCTGCCACTTCTGAAATGTATTTCAAATACAAGCATGGTCCTTGTTTAATAAAGACATCATTTGCAACTAGAGAATGCAATTCCTCTAGAACTTGCTAGTGGGAATGCTTTATGCTGAAATGTAATGTGTAAGAAGAAAGTGAAGGATTTAGATTGAAATGATACATGAACACTGGGGGCTTGAATGTGTGATGAGAGAAGAAAAGAAAGCAGCAGAATATTTTAACTGCAAACTTTTGAACTAACTTGATGGCGAATGATCTGTTGCCATGGCAAGTCAGCATTCCAACTCAAATATGATGTCTGTCTTGTAACCTTAATCCCTGACGATTCATACCTTCGGTTTAAAATACATTTGAGGTGGCAGGTACAAATGTCATTCGTTGATCCTCGCACCAGCAATATGTGTTTACAGCAAAGCCATGGGGAAAGGTGAATCTAAACTTCTGTACGTCTCTTGGGTAACGCTCTAACCAAACCTTTATGGTGTAGCTCTTCTGCTGGGCTACTAGGGACACCTTCTCCAGCAGGGTCTGTAGCCGCTGCTGCGTAGCGTGGGAGACGAAGGTCACCACGTCGGCCCCAAGGTCGGTCACACCGTACTTCCTGCCTGGAAAACAAACGGAGACACCCGGGGCTTTAGGGTCTGGATGGAGAGGAGCTGTATCGTCACTCGTGTTGTAAAGAGTCTCACCGATCTCCATCATCCTCCTCTGCAGGAGGGCGCAGGAGAGGAACGCCTCGTCCTTACAGGA
>CALSBZ010046870.1:1673372-1696678 GCA_943591055.1 Gobionotothen gibberifrons | reverse complement strand
GCTGTTCCCGGGCCTTCACATAGCAGGTTCAGTAGGTAGTCATAGGTAGTATATTCCCTGCAAAGCCACGGTGCTTAAGGGGGATGGCTTTTCGGGCTGTTCCCGGGCCTTCACATAGCAGTCACTAGGTAGTACATTACCCTCAAGCCACGGTGCTTAGGGGGAATGGCCACGTGGCTGTTTCGCCAGGCCCTCTACTTATCAGACTAATATCACCAGCGTCAGGCTCTCAGTTCTCGCAGTGTTGGGGGATAGGTATGTAATCTCCATGCCGTGTTGGGGGAGAGTTATCTAATCTCCACGCGTGTTGGGGGATAGTTATCTAATCATCACTCAATGTTCTTTGTAAATCCGTGGAGTGATGAGGCCCGAGCCTAGACGCCAAACTCAAACTATATGCTGCTATAATAAATATATTAAGAACACGTGAGTTGTCTGACTGAACTTTCTGTTATGGTGGTCATGCCACAACCGTGCACGTGCATGTATACGCGAGTCGTGGTAAAATATCTGGATTAAGAAGTTGCTTTTTCTTTGCACAGCATGAAAGAAAGATGAAATGAATGGGCTGTGATTTTAGTTTTTTTAAGCAGAGGTTGAGTTCAATCATTTGTACGCCCCTCGGAGGATGTTGGAAAAATTGATATGGCCCTTGAGAGGAAAAAGGTTCCCCAACCCTGCTCTAGACACTAATTAGAAGAACAGACTAAAACAGCAATGTACAGACGAATCAGATGATTAAACATGATCTTAAAATATATTTAAAAAATAAGACTATTGGCCAAAACCAAGTCGTATTTATCTTTTAAATACTTAGAAAGGGTTATTAACGCCTTTGTAACCTCGAGACTGGATTACTGCAACGCTCTATATGTGGGTATGGACCAGGTCTCAATTAAATGCCTGCAGCTAGTTCAGAACGCAGCTGCACGTCTTCTGACTGGCCACAAAAAGCGTGACCACATCACCCCAATTCTGGCCTCACTGCACTGGCTTCAAATTTGGTTCCGAATTGATTTTAAAACCCTTTTATTTGTTTTTAAAGCCCTAAATGGGCTGGCTCCGGCCTATATAGCCGAACTCCTCCAGCGCTACACCCCAGCCAGAGCCTTAAGGTCTGCTGACCAGCTGCTGCTGATAGTGCCCAAGACCAGGCTCAAAACCCGAGGGCACCGAGCCTTCGCAGCAGCTGGCCCCAGGCTCTGGAACACGCTGCCCCTCCATGTGAGGTCGGCCCAGACCCTGGGGGTTTTTAAATCCACACTTAAGACACACTTCTTCTCCCTGGCCTTCTAGTCAGAGCGGAGCACGACTCCTGACTTTTCCCTGTGTTTTTTATATATCTGTTGTAATTTATTGTCTTTTATTGTGATTGTAGTATCATTGTGATTGTTTTTATTACATGTACAGCACTTTGGCTCAACCAAAAATCGCTTTTAAATGTGCTTTATAAATAAAACGTTGATTATTTTGCATTTATTTGCATTTTTTGGAATTATTATTTGAATAACTTTCTTCTGTGCCCCACCTGCCCCTAATGACCAGTCGCCACTGCACATAAGAGGGAACTTTATCAGGCTTTTCTCTAATGGTAGGGATACCATTGAGGAAACTGTAATACGTTTTTTTCCATGTAAGCAGGGGGACTTTATCATGTTTTATCTACCATGGGGGCGTCATAGAGGGCACTTAAGCTGTGTTTTTTCCACCATTGTGGCACCAAGTAGGGTTGTCATCCCCCGACAGCCCACAACAAGTTGAGAAATATAGATATAATGCTTCTTCTTAGGCCAACTGCGTGATCTTACCTGAACAGGAGGTACACTTGTTGGTGTGGCGGTCCGCGGTGCCATGCCTCCCTGAGCCTGAGCCTGGGCCTGCGTGAGAGCCTGCTGAGGAATCATCAGTAGCTGTCCGCTCTCGCTGCGTACGAGCACCATCCCTGAACCATAAATCATAACAGTTAAGTGTTATTTAAGGAATCTGGTGCAGACATATAACCTACACTGAACAAAAATATAAACGCAACACTTTTGTTTTTGCTCCCATTTTTCATGAGATGAACTCAAAGATCCAAAACTTTTTCTATAAACACAAAATAACCATTTCTCTCAAATATTGTTCACAAATCTGAAAAAATCTGTGATAGTGAGCACTTAATAATAACAATTATAATCCATCCCACCTCACAGGTGTGGCATATCAAGATGCTGATTAGACAGAATGATTATTGCACAGGTGTGCGGTAGGCTGGCCACAATAAAAGGCCACTCTGAAACGTGCACGCAGTGCAACACATCTCCTTCGCATAGAGTTGATCAGGTTGTTGATTGTGGCCTGTGGAATGTTGGTCCACTCCTCTTCAATGGCTGTGCGAAGTGCGAACTGGTTTTCGGACCCCCCCAGACCCCCCCAATAAAGCAAAAATGCACGTTTCACAGTGGCCTTTTATTGTGGCCAGCCTAAGGCACACCTGTGCAATAATCATGCTGTCTAATCAGCATCTTGATATGCCACAGGCTACAATAGGTTTTGGTCCGGCCTCCTCCGGCGTCATACCCTACCGGGCGCGTTTCAGAAGCATTACGGAAGCGGAGCGTCTTGCATGCCGGCTCGCAGTTCTTGTTGATTTGGGCATATTTCCAGGACAGGCTACTTTGTACAGACAAAGTTAATAGTAATTATAATATCCCAGTTATAAACGACATGAATCAAAGATGTGTTGCTGTATTTTAGTGGTAAAATCATCATAATTATTCTATATATATCATTTACACAGTGCCTGTAAACCGGAGGAGAACGCTGGCATTTCTCCTCCTACTTGAACGACTACGGAGGGATAGGGTCTGCAAAATGAGTTTGTGTGTATATATATATATGTATATATGCTATATATGCTCTGAACGTTCCACTTCCTGCCTGCCCGACATTACCTTACGGTTGCGTCGCGTCGAAAAATAGACTTCAATCCTATTTCGAGCGGAGCCCAGCGGCGAGACGCTTCTGGGACGCTTCTGAGCCGTAACGCGGCGCGTCTGGTGGAATGGCACCCATTGACAGAGTGGCCGCGATCCTTGCGGAAGCCGCGGCAACGCGCTGCAGACGGACCCGGTGGAAACTAGAGGTGTCAAGCCAGCTGGCACGTTATATTGCGGAGCGCGAATATCGGTAGAGGCCTGAAAAAACATCCTTCAAAATAAATGTGCTTACTCGGTCAATAACAAATACCAAACATATTCATATATACTGGAGATTAAATTAAGAAATATGTGATTAATAATAATTTAAAACAAACTACGTATAACTACCACATTATAACTGAGTGAATGTAAAACTTAAGGAATTTAAAAATAAAATACTTTTGAAATCTCATATGGGCCTTCTGTTTTTAGATAAGAATAAATACAAAACTGTCAATCATCAAAGACTTATTTGACTTCAGGGTGACAGGACATTTTGATATAGAGTTTAAAAATAAAAGACCTTTGAAGTCTCTATTCTATGAAACTCTCAAAAGTAAAGTCTTTGATACTGGAGGGTTTTTGTTTTATTCTTATCTAAAAACAGAGGGATGATAGTTCATATAATAGAGATTTCAAAGGTCTTTTATTTTGAAACTCTACATCAGAATGTCCCGATTTTCTCTGAGTGACTATTTGGGGTGTCCGGGGCTGCAGTCGAATAGTCCATTTAGCTTAGGAACCTTCCTAACCGAGTGAAAGGACCCGGAAGTCCCTCAGTGACAGCCATGACAAGTGCCGTTCGAATTCTCTAAATGAAAGGAAAGGAGGTTTCAAACTTCCTTTATAACCTCCTTTAGCTTAGGAACCACTGGACCTCCCTTGACGAAAGGAGAGGAGAAAATGCTGCCCCACAATGCAGCATTTGCCGCCACACAACAGTCGGCCGTTCACGGAAACAACCGAGAAATGATATCATGAAAGTTACGGTGCTTATTAAGCTTTTTAAAACGTAGGTGGCAACTTGCCAAAGTGCTTTGTTTTGAACGTTCATCAGTATTATAATCAAAAAGAGAAATATTAACGTTAGTTTTTACTGAAATGATCAAATAAAGTCAACATCTCACAGTGTTTACTGAGCTGTGTGGGGTGTGTTCAACTTTTAAAAGATGTTTGAATGGTGATATACACAGTGATAGATGTTAAGGACTAACGTTTATAATAAATACATTTGTATTGATTTTAAGATCTTTTCATACAATCATGTATTGGGGTCATTTGTATTAATGTGGACCGGAGGGAGAGGGTGAGGAGCATAAGTTTCACTTTCATTTTTTTTCTTTGGTCATGAAGAATATGTTTCTCTGTTGTCCACGTTCATAAAGCATAAAGCAACAGCATCAGAGCATGGTGCATAGTCTCTAGATGAGTTTACAGTAGTCCCTCGCCTCGTTCTTATTAAACATCCATGTAGTCCGTTGTATAGAAAACTGTAGGCTAGTTTCCATAGTTTCCCCACAGCAGCAGACGCACATTGATATAAACACGTCGGATAGTGAAAGTGCAGTCGGATTCTCTAAAGTACCGCAGCCTCTTCTCCTAAATCCTTTTGAATTCTCCTATCCACTATCCCTTAACTCCGTGACGTTTCACTCAGAGGTCAAGGAATAGACGATAGGGTTAGAATTTAGGAGCTGATTTTTTGATTATCCAGCCCGGGTCTCCCATAGCAACTTCTAAGGTTACACAAATGCAACATCCATAATTTCCGTGTGGATATATACAGAAAGAAAGAAAGAAAAAAAGAAAGAATAAATGTCTATTTTTTCTTTTTATTTATTTAACTTTACCTCTTGGTAGAGCCACCCCTGACAGCGCCATCACGGAGCTCTTTCCCGAGCTTTGGTCTCCAATGACGGAACGGCGATAGCAGGCAGAGCCAAGTCCTTCTCTACACCCAGAGAGCGAAGAGAGTCGATGAGGTCGATGCAGGGATGCACCTTCTCCTCATAGCCTACTGTTGGTGTTCATAATGTTGACTTCTTCTATCCTGTTAATACAGTTCTTGGTTGAATCTGCAGTAGCAGCAGGTCGGATGCTGAGATGTGAGTGTGTCGGATGCGAGCTGCCAGTAGCCTGTGCAATGAAAGGATAGGTTTCGATTCTTTACCCGAGTTTCATTTCTTCGCAAAGTATTTACCTGCCGAACAACTGGTGATATTCTATAACGGTAGGCAGATGTATCAGGGGCGTGGCCTTTGTCGAATAACCAGGAAATACACATTTCGATCGCTTCTTCTGTCGTTTACATAAATATTTTGGTATATGTGGCTCCATAGGAACACTTTGACGCGCATTCAGTACCAGTGTGTGAGGTTTTGCCAGACTTATTACTGAATATCATTCTTCATATGTGATACCAAGTCCATCTGAGACCTGTGTATACCTTCAGACAGCCTCCAAGTGAAGCACACGTTGTTTACTCACAGTTTGAAAGCAGCGTGGAGAAGTCTTCAGCTGTGGAGAGCTCCGCCCAGGATAACTTGTGATACGACTTCCGTGGCTTGTTCTTGTTGTCAGCAGGGCCGGCCCGACCCATTAAGCGACATAAGCGGCCGCTTAGGGCCCCGCAGCCACTAGGGGCCCCCTAGCAACAACAACAAAAAATGAAGAAAAAAAAAAGATGAATTCTTTTTTTTAAATAATAATCTCAGTACACCGTCGCCGTGATAAGTATGTTTAATTAATTGTGTTAATATGCCTAGATTGCCTACTCTCAAAGTCATATATTTTATTATTGAATCAATCATATAATACTTCCACCGTGCTTTACCTGAACCTCATCATGACACTAGAGAGGACGGCAGAATTGTAATTTCCCGTGTTCAGTGAATGCAACAGAGGCAAGACACCAGACCAACCAGAGAGTTGAATGGAAATAAACATCTGTCTTATTTGACTGACAGGTACCTATCTTGTGAGCTGTGACAATGTTTAAAATAAACTGTCAGTCGGACTCAGAGTTTTTGAATATGGAGTTTTTGAATATGGACATAAGAACATATTTTCTTAAAAAAGACGACAATTCTCAAGTGGTGGCTCACACAAAAACCCCAGAGCCACCACTTGAGCCAGGTAAATGGTATGTAAATGTCAGTAAACTTCCAAGATATGCGAACATGTAAGCAAAGCATAAATTACAGCTACGTTGACGTTACTTTGAATCGCAGGGGTAAGCTAAAACGTTAGCAAGTAGCTATAGCTAGTAATTTTTTTTAGCGTTACCCGGTGATTTCAAAGAAAGCTCTCTGGAAAATGTTGACTTACTGTTCGACATGAAGCTAGAAGCTACCTTACAATACACAGTTGATACTGAGTTCTGTCAGTTAAAGTGTTTTAGCTAAGCATCAACCTAGCAATGAAATGATGTTATGTGACAGTGTTTCTGAGAAAAGGTCAGCTGAAATGGTGGCATGCTACTGCTTTACGTGTCGACAGCATGTTTGAACGTATTTGCAGTAGTAAATGTGGCTGTTTGGCCACTGATGTTGCCATAACAACACCTGAATTTAAATGTGCAACCTCTTTTTGTGACAGATTTTTACATGAAATTATAATTCTTCTGAATGATATTCCTATTGACAGCTAGTTTCTATGTGAACATTATGAGATGGACAGCCAGAGAGAATACATGAAAAATAGTTGTGAAATACTATATGACAAAACAAGAATACAGTTTAAAAGGGGAGTGATTTGTAAAATATAAGAAAAATAAAATCTGTTTACAGTTCTGTTTCATATGGGTGTTGAGATATGTATCCATAGATCTCTTAATTTTGCTCTCAAAGTGCATCAGATTGATGCTTTTAACTTCATTATTTTAAAAAAAATCTTCCCAGGGGAGCATGCCCCCGGACCCCCCTAGCGGAGATGAGGACCCCCCCAAGAGGATTTTAGGTCCACAGTGTTTACATGCTTATTTATACAATATGTGTGCTTATGCTAACATCATTAGACAAAAGTTGGTTCTGTGTTGTGTGTAGTGAGAACGCGCTAGAGTGAGGGGGGCCCCCAAGCCAAAGCTCGCTTAGGGCCCCCAAAAGTCTAGGGCGAGTGACTAATCCGACCGGCCCGTTGAGGCAACGGCCCACCGGGACGATGCCCGGTATGCCAGATGGCCAGTCCACCCCTGGCGACGGTGTACTGAGATTATTATAAAAATAAAAATAAATCATCTTTTTTTTTTTTTTTTTTTTTTGCTAGGGGGCCCCTAGTGGCTGCGGGGCCCTAAGCGGCCGCTTATGTCGCTTAATGGGTCGGGCCGGCCCTGGGCTACGTTGAGAACTAGAAACACATATATTCATACTTTTTCACACTGTTGTTAACATGTTTTCGTTTCTAACTTAACTTGTATGCGTTTATCTATGTGGTCTTTGTTCTCATGTGTTTTATCTATTTCTGTGTAACTTGGTAATATTAATATGAATTCCTTGTTATTGTTGTATTTCCATGACAGGTGTTGCAGCCAATTTGATGTATTTTAATATTTGTATATGAAGGTGCTGTGATACTACTGAATTGACCTGGGCATAGGTGGGGACTCAGCCAATTTCAGGGTACAGCCTACTATTTAGGGAGGACACAGGTGCACATCATGAGGGATTGGGAATCACCAGAGGGAAGCCACACAGTTTGTCAATCGTGCGTGTTTTCGCTTGTTTTCTGTTTGTTTTGAGTTAATTTCGGTTTATTTCTTTATCACAGTTAGTTGTTTAGTTATCAGTTAAACACCCGGCTCTTGTCTTGCTGTCATCATCCTGCAATCCATATAAACATCTTTAATGCACTCAAAGAGAAGACCTGATTTGCCGTCAACACCACGCGTCTGGAAAAGCTTCACACCATATCCCTCACTGGCAAACTTTTGTTGTTCGGTTGCCTTTACATTTGTTGAAAAACTTGCTTCCAAAGACGGATGGACACAGGAGGACAGCGCTGTATTCATTGACTTTTCCCGACTTAAATCCACGTTACGCACCCACAAGAGGAAGGGGGACGGACCAAACATCAAAGTCACGGTAGGAGTATTTATGAATGAATAAAATGGAAAATGGAAAAATGGGTTCATGCAAACAGGGAGAAATGCATACAGGTTGTGAATGATGAAATCGATGTGACAAATAATGCAAATGAGGTTGTGGATAACAGTGGCTCAAATGAAAATGATGTGTTACATGCAAATGAGGAGCTGGATAATATTGGGCCAAATGACAGTATTTCTAACATTGGTGACAAAACAAATGTGTCAGGTGGAAGCTCTGGCCATTCAAGGTCAACAACGTGCTCTGCACGTATCAAGGCAGAGGCTGAAAGGGCTGCACTCCTGGCTTTGGAGGCTGCTCTCAAGGAAAAGCATGAGCTGGAAGCTCAAGAGGCTCAAATTAGGAAGAAAAGGGAATTGCTTGAAGTGCAAAGTCAGATTGCTGCGCAGACAGCAAAAGTCACAGTACTCAGAAACAGAGGGTCTGACATAGGAGTCACAAATGGAACACATTCATATGTGTCAACACACAAGTCTGCTCTCAAACCCTCTGCTGTGCCATTTGTTCCACAAACTTCAAGTTGTACCGTCAACCATCCACCAACAGGAGGCAGTAAAACTGCTATGTCAATGAAAGCACAATTATTGGAGCCAAACTGTCAATACAATCATCCACCAACAGGAGGCAGTAAAACTACAAAACCCACTCAATCACATCGAAATCCATACAACCAGTACAATCCACCAACAGGAGCTGCTAAAGCTGCAATGCCATTACAGTCTCAGCAGCTACAGGATCCATACAACCAGTTCAATACTGCAGCTACAATGCCAAGTGGAACAGGGGCACGGCGCAAAGAAACCATTTCACAAGGAACCAGATCAAAAACGTATGCTTCAAATCACATCCCAAGCATGCCTCAAAGGTCTTTGCAGTCGTATCCCAGTGCATATACACAACAGCAATGTATCCAAGTCGATGAGGACCAAGGCAGAATGCCTCAAAGATCTCGTCAGTCATATCCAACTGCACAGCCATCACAGCAATCAAACCAAAACAGTGAGGAACCGGACCAAGGCAATGTTTTCACCATCATGCAAAAGCAAAACGACATCACAGCATTACTAGTGCAACAGCAGTCTTCATTATCATTACCCCCAAGGGACATACCAGTGTTTGATGGAAACCCTCTTGAGTACAACTTATTTGTCAGAGCTTTTGAAAATGGAGTGGAAGGAAAAGCTGCTAGCAGTGTAGACTGCTTATACTACCTGGAGCAGTACACTCAAGGGCAACCTAGAGAGCTGGTCAAGAGCTGTCAGCACATGCCATCTGACAGGGGGTATCAAAGAGCAAGAATGCTTTTAGAAGAACGCTTTGGAAATGAGCAAAAAATAGCCATTGCATATATGGAAAAAGCACTTGGATGGGCACCACTGAAGTCAGAGGACATCAAAGCCTTACAAGCATTTTCACTATTCCTACGCGTCTGCTGTAACGCTATGGAGGACATAAGCTACATGTCAGAAATGAATATGCCATCAAACATACACTATAATGTGTAACTATAATCATGAAGTTACCATACAAACTGAGGGAAAAATGGAGAAACATTGCTTTTGAACATAAGGAGAGACACCATCGTCAAGCAGGTTTCAGTGACTTGGTCAATTTTATTGAGAGACAAGTGTCTATTGCATCTGACCCACTGTATGGAGACATTCAAGACACAGTTGTCTCATTTTCAAAATTCAAAGTTGGAAATAAAGTGTCACAGGGACGCATAAAGGAGAAAGGAAGCAGTTTCGCTACATCTGTGGCAGCTGTTAACTGTGAAACTCAAAAGGAGAAATACTTACCTGATAAGTCAACAAAGGGACCTTGTCTGCTGTGTGAAGAGGGCCACAGATTGGAAGTGTGCCCCAAGATGGAAAAGAAGCAGCATCGGGATAAAATTGATTTCCTAAAAAAGAAAGGTGCTTGTTTTGGATGTCTATCAGTTGGACACATGAGTAAAGATTGTCACAGTCGGCTGTCTTGTAATTTGTGTAACCTGAAACATCCTAGCATTCTCCATATCCATGTAAAGGAATGGAACGAAATCAAATCAAAGGACACACAGCAAGAAACAGCATGGATGAGTCAAGCCACTACTCCCAAGACATGTGGCCATATAGGAGCCGGAGCACAGGATTGCGTCTTGTCAATTGTGCCTGTAAAGATCAAGGCAAAGAAAGGCAGCACAATTCTAAAGACCTATGCATTTCTAGATCCCGGCAGCTCATCTACTTTCTGCTCTGAGCAACTGATGAGGAAGCTAAAGGTGAGAGGAAGGAACACTAAATTCCAGATGAAAACAATGAACAGAGAAAGCTTTGTCAACAGTCACGTTATCTCAGGACTAGAGGTAGCTGCACTCAATGGTAACATCTATATTGAGTTGCCTGATGTGTACACCCAACGCAAGATGCCTGTGACTCGTAATAACATCCCACAACAGGAAGACTTGTATGCTTGGCCATACTTGGACTCTGTGGAAATTCCTGCTATCGATGCTGATGTGGAGCTGTTAATTGGAACTAACTCTCCAGAAGTAATGGAGCCATGGGAAGTGATAAACAGCAGGGGTAAAGGACCTTACGCTGTTAGAACCCTATTGAGATGGGTTGTCAACGGACCATTGAGAGGAGGCAATGAGAGTGGGAGTAGCTGCCCCACAGTCACAGCCAACCGCATATCCATTGCTCACATAGAGGAACTGCTGGTGAAGCAGTACAACCATGACTTCAATGAGAAATCAGCAGAAGACAAGCCAGAAATGTCCATGGAAGATCTTAAGTTCATGCAAATTGCCAACACTGGACAACAATGGACATTACTGCTTGAAGTTGCCTTTTAGAGAAGAGGACAATGTTGTAATGCCCAACGACCGCCATCTTGCTGAGCAAAGGGTCTCTGCTATAAGAGAAGCCACAGACATCTCACCATGGAGGTACGTTGACACAAAACGGAACCCAGCTGATGAGGCCTCTCGTGGGGTGAAAGTTGAACACCTTCTCACTTGCAGCAGATGGATCCATGGCCCAGAGTTTCTTTCCAAGAGTGAAGAGGAATGGCCTCTTAACATCTTGGATTCAACTTCCATCAGCAGTGATGACCCAGAGGTTAGAGGAGAAGTTTCAGTTAATACTGTCATCATTAATGATGCACCAAATGCAACAAATAACATCTCTGATGAAGGCCCACAGAATGCAGTAAATCAACTGATAACCCACTTCTCCTCTTGGAAAAGGCTTAAGATCTCAGTTGCGTGGTTTCTCCAGCTGAGAAAGACGTTGCAGTTGTTGATTTAAAAGAGAAAAGAAATACAAGCTTCTCTGTCCAGCAGTGGACTTGACCCAACTCAACAAAAGACCAAAGAGGAAGAGGACATGAAAAGATTCAGAGCCGCAATGGGTGGTCACGTCTTATTTCCTGAAGATATTGAAGCGGCAGAAAGTGTCATCATTCAGTACTGCCAAATGCACAAGTTTAGTGATGAAATCACTGCTTTGAAAAAGGGAACATCTGCAGTGAAGAAAAGCAGTCACATTTATAAACTTGATCCGGTGCTGAAACAAGGAATCTTGAGAGTGGGAGGTAGGCTTAGCAAAGGAGCAATGAAGACACAAAAGATCCAGTCATTCTTGCTAAGGACCAACACATCGGCACTCTAATCTTACGCCACATTCATGAACAGTTAGGACACTGTGGAAGAAATCACCTACTTTCCAGACTTCGTCGACAATACTGGATCACCAGAGCAAATGCTGCTGCTAGAAAGATCCTCTCTTCCTGTGTTGTCTGCAAACGATATAGGGGAAAGCTGGGTGAACAAAAGATGGCAGATTTGCCAAAAGAAAGACTGCAATCTGATCTTCCACCATTCACAAATGTGGGCATTGACTATTTTGGGCCGTTTGAAGTGAAGAGAGGCCGCAGTCTCATCAAACGCTATGGAGTTATCTTCACCTGCATGGCCAGTCGGGCAGTCCATCTGGAAATGGCCTATTCATTGGACACCAGTTCTTGCATCAATGCAATACGCAGATTCATTTCCAGGCGAGGCCAAGTATCACACATCAAATCAGACAACGGAACCAACTTTGTTGGAGCAGAACGTGAGCTGAGAGAAGCTCTATCTCATTTGAACCATCAGAAAATTCAAAACTCACTGCTTCATTCTGGAGTGAAATGGAGTTTCAACACTCCAGCCACATCCCATCATGGAGGAGTATGGGAAAGAGTCATTCGAATGGTCAGGAAAGTGCTGAACTCTATTCTTCATCAGCAACATTTGGATGATGGATTACAAACTGAGACAAAATTACTGTGCGAAGTGGAAGCCATATTGAATGACCGTCCCATTACAAAAACCTCAGAGGATCCAAATGATCTCGAACCCCTGACTCCAAATCACATTCTCTTGTTAAAAGGCAAACCTTCTCTACCACCCGGGCTTTTTGACAAAAATGACTCCTACTCCAAACGACGATGGAGGCACGTTCAATTCCTTGCCAATCTCTTTTGGCACAGATGGATTCAGGAGTATGTACCGCTGTTGCAAGAGAGACAACGGTGGCCAAAGGACAAGAGGAACTTTGTCACAGGAGACATTGTCATCGTAGCGGACTCTAGTGCCCCTCGCGGGTCCTGGCTGTTGGGCAATGTACTGCAGACCTTTCCCGACAGACAAGGACTTGTGCGGTCGGTTAAAGTCCGGACGAAGTACAACATCCTGGAGCGACCAATCACGAAGATCTGTCTTCTATTGGAAGCTGAATAAAGACTGAAACCCAACTTCTATTATTGGGGTTACCAACCCTATTGGATTATCTACATGAACAATGAACATTATGGATTGAGAATACTGATATGGACTATTCTATTTGGCTGCAATGTTTTGTATGTTGTTGAATTCTTATGTCATTATACAGTAACAATTAGGAGCCGGTGTGTTGCAGCCAATTTGATGTATTTTAATATTTGTATATGAGTTTAAACGAGTATTACTAAAAAATTACACAGTAAAAGTACTTGATTGTACTTGTGGTAGTAGTCCAAGTAGTACTGAGTCCAACAGTACCAATTTTATTAAGAACTTATGGCTAAGAATCATGTTATCCCTCATCAAATATAGCAAATACATGAATTATTGTACTCAAGAGGGGAATTTGACAGAGTATTACTAAAAAGGTACACAGTAAAAGTACTTGATTGTACTTGTGGTAGTAGTCTAACAAGTACTGAGTCCAACAGTATCACTTTTATTAAGGATGTATGGCTAAAAGTCATTTTATATCATCAAATATAGCAAGTGGCATAATTTTGTTCTCAGGAGGGGAATTTGAGAGTATTACCCAGAAAAAAGACAGTAAAAGTACTTCATTTTATTGTTGGTAGCAGTCAAAGTAGGACCGAGTCAACCACTGTTAGTTTTTTTAAGAATTTATGGTAAAAATCATTTGTATCGCATGAAGCAGAAAAAAACATGCATTCTTTTACTCTTGCGTTAGTGCCGCTTCTCAGCGATTACCGTAAAGGTGCAATAAATCGCGCACTCAAAAATGAAGAACTGCTCATTTGACCAAGCAAATTTGAGAGACGGCTGAGTTGACCGCAGTCTAATCGATCAGTGCACTGTCAACAGGGGGGAGCCCCGCCGGTCATTATCGGCCGATATTCACTATTAATAGTTTGATCGGTGCTCTCTATAAAGGCCGATCAGGAGAGCTGGATCTGATCGATATGGACATAAACGCGAGTAAAGTATAACCGGACGCGAGAGAGAGATCAGATCAGTTGCTGAGTCTGATGGAGACACGCAGCTCTGCATAATCACCTGATGCTCCGCCCTCTGTTTAGCGAGCTGACCGGACAGCGCAAAATGCGTACATGAAGCGCTACGTCATGAACGCAATAAATCATACCCTCGTGGGGGCGCGCTCATGTGATTGGCTTAGAATGAAGGAGACATCTGATTGGCTATAGATAGAAACAATTACAAGTACGAATTGGGTGACCGTCAGGGGAGTCTCAAAAAACCAAGCCCCCAGGAAGTGTGCCGGACTCAGATGACAATATTCGTGCTGGCCAAACGGCGGTACTGCATATCCGTTTGGTTGCCAGGCCCGGAAACACTTTTTCCCATTGACTTACATGGGGAAAGAGTGGTCTGTAAATCGTTGGATAATTTTTTTTAAACTAAATAAACTACCCAGTATGAACACTTGTATAGCCCTTAATAAAAACATTCGTTCCTCAAGTTGTAAAAATGTGCTAATAACATTATTCTGAGAGTTATTTCCTTCTGCATTATGAACGTGCATCTAACCCACGGGACCGCGCCGCCCGGCACGTTCATGTTACGTGTTCAGCACTACATGCGTTTATCTTTACCCATGGATGCACAATAACAACGGACCCATATCGTCTTACTGCCATCCCACGGAGCTGTAATAATGGATATATTGCACATGTTTGCTGTAATTCATCACTTGTAAAATATTATACTACATGGGCTGTATGATTACATCTTGTACCGTAAATGTTGTATTAAATAAAGTTAATATTACCGACGTTAGAGTAACGTCCCTGTAGCTTCTTATTGCACTAAGAAGCTTATTGCACTGTATATATATATATATATATATATACATACATATATACAGTGCAATAATTATTTCATGCTAAATGAAGCTCTGTTGCTTGGATATCACTAGATCCTGTTACAGCGTAATATAAGTACATAACGATTGATGTGCACATTAGCATAATTACTAGCTAGCTGCTAGCTGCTAACTGCCGCCTCGTTAAATGATTCAGGCTGCTTTCCTGGGTTCTAAAGTGCTGTGAAGCAGCCTGTTCTCTGGCTTCAGTCTGGGTGGAAGAGCCATCTGCTGCGCGGAGCTCACTGGGTAAACTCTCCTATTTACAACACTTTTGCCGACGTTTCAAGCACTTTTCAAACACTATTCCTGGCTTAAAAAGCGATGTGCATCACCCTGGATCTCCAAAATCCATCATAATAACAAACTATTACCATGCTGTCATGAACGCGCGGTGCTGTTACGTGTACGCAAATTGACGTGCTTGATGTGAACGAGCATTTTGGTTAAAGTTGCACATGCGCTATGAGCGCACATACGGGTACTTCTCAGGCATGCCGGGTAATCTGTGACGTTTCACTCTCTCAAAAGTTGGGCCATTTTATCATCATGCGCCAATGGGCAACTCTCATATGAATGAATGAGGCCCCGCCTCCCACGCTGTATCCAGTTCTTGTTATACATCAATGCAAAAAACCCACACGCGAATGCACAGTTATCCGTGCACAGAAAGCGGTTTGTGTTTGCAGGTTCAGGGGATTTAAACGGAAAACAAATATATGAGGATCAAAAATACATATATAAAACTTTTTTCTGTATTTGGATTTTATTTACATGCATATGAAACAGAACACATTTGTGTGTGCATTGAAAAACACAAGTGTGGATCCGGAAATACAAGTGTGAATCCTTCTGTGTGCATGTGTGTATTATGAGACTGTTCTGAGCCCATAGGATAGAGGCACAAATATAACGCCATAACACACCGCCAATCCGCAGAGACGTGAGGCAACGCAACAGTCGGGGTCGGTCTGTGTCAGTTCTATTTCGTATATGGCTTCGCCCTCTAGCTATCGCTATTGGGTAAGCAAATGTATTTGTTAGGTAGTCTGGTAAAATGCAATGTGGAATTGTCTTTTCAGCAGGCAAATAATTAGGTTTTTGATTTCTGTCTACTTGACTGACCAAATGTAACTCCAAATGTATTTTTGGAGAACAGCTGTACTTTATTTTCATCCCTTGTAAAAAGAAAACTGTGGAGGACTTTGTAACAGTTGCTAATAAATAACATATGATTAACAGAATGGATTTCCTCTCTGATGTGAATTGGCAAAAGCATTCAGTAACAAAATGTACCCTTTTTTAATTTCACCCTCAACAAAAAATATAAAACATAAAAGCTCAGTTTTGTATATGTGGTGGCTTGCAAATGGAGGCCAGTTGCTTGAACTTGGGGCCCAAGTTGTTGAGTGCTTTCTGGTATGAATCCTTGTCAGGAAGGATGATGTTCTCCAGCTCTGAGAGGACGTCGGAGTCGCCCTCATCTGCATAAACGTGAGGCTCATAGTCCAGCAGGTCACCCTCTTTCCCCTGGAGAGAGGAGAGCCGCTAAAGGAGAGAAAACATTAAATTAAATATAATGTTTGGCACCTTTTTTTGCTGCAAAGTAGACATGATTCTGAAAGTGCATTGTCTACCTCATGAAGCAGGGCTTGGAGAGCTGCATGGAAGTTCATTGTGCTCGTTTCCTCACGCTGTACGGAAAGGTTAATAAATATATAAATATCAAGTTTCTTCAGCTGCTGTCTTAAAGTAACAATGAGCACAAACCAAACTGCATTACCTGATGGGTGTGATGGTGGCCATTGGCCATTAGAGATCTCCAAGTTGTCTGAGAACGGAGACGGAATTAATATTTGAATGCCCGGATTATAATTATCTTTAAATGGGTGCATATCACCTGGTTCCAGTTCTCGTTGTATAGATGGGACATATCTTCTCTCCTGAAATCACTAAAGTGTTCGTCGATGAAGTTTTGCTCCATTTCCTGTTGATGTAAATGATGGGAACAACTGTGATGCAGAGCTTAACTAAGTTACAATACGTCCACATTTTCAAAGAGAAGGGTTACATTACATTACATTTAGCTGACGCTTTTATCCAAAGCGACTTACAATAAGTGCGTTCGACCAACAAAATACAAACTTGAAGAAAACAGAATCATATAAGTACATCAGGTTTCATAGAGCTAAAACATTTAAAGTGCTACTCAACTGGCTTTAGATAAGCCAGTCCTTTGTTAGTATATAAGTGCTTTGTTAGTCATTCTATCGCTCGAAGTGGAGTCGAAAGAGATGAGTTTTCAGTCTGCGCCGGAAGAATCTGCTGTCCTGATTTCAATGGGGAGCTCATTCCACCATTTTGGAGCCAGCATAGCAAACCCACGTGTTTTTGCTGATGGGAACTTAATTTTACAAGCCATGTTTCCATGTATGTATGAGAACTTGTAAAAAAGCAACTTTGTCAATCCCTCTACAAACCTGCAGATCACACACATAAAAACATGTTTCTTCACCTTGGAAGAATTGCTGTGTTCTATCCCATGATGCTGACCTCCCCAATGAGATGGGTCATTGTGGGTCTCGTCAGTAAACCATACCACAATATTGTCCGGTACGACAACCTTGAAAGAGGGTAAACATACTGATATTAGCAAAACATTTGGATCAAAATCACTTGTTTTATCTGCAAGTTTTTTTCAGCAGACCTTGCAGTCTGTTCCTGGATTCTCAATGTTTGATGGCAGGAGGGTGTCTCCAGAGGACTCACTGGGCTGCAGAGGGGCAAACTCTTTTCTGCAGGTCATGAACACTGCCATCAGAAGCAGACCTGTCAGCGAGACAGAGACGACACGATTCAACCTGTATTCAGAAATGTAACAATACATTTCACAGCGATGCAAACTAAAGGAATTTGGTTTCTTACACATGATCAAAAGTAGTGAGGCAAACACTATGGCCAGAGCCCCGGGAGCAACTGTTGTGGCAGTGCTTCGGGGGTCTCTGCAGTGTGGCATCACACTGCAGTCACACACGGTCACACTGAGCTTGTACACGGCAAACTCTCCCTGCATGTCAGAGATCTTCACATCAACTGTGTGTGGTCCGGAATAAACACCAGGCTCCTTCACCAGGCCGGCTGTGTACCCTGTGAGAAATAATCACACACAATTAAATAATATTTGTCTTTATATTTTACATATTTTACCACATATAACTAGTTCTACCATATGAGGGATTCAGCTTCCATTTTCCTTTGACGTCACCCAGCAGTTCAAATGTGAAAGGCCCCGCGTAGGGATCATCATCCAGGTCAAAGGCTGAGATGTTGGTGCTGGAGGGGCCGTCGGACACACACACATCCACAAAGTCCACTGCTGGCTGAGGCATGTTGTCGTTCTGGTCGGTCACATGGATGTTCAAAGTGGCTGTGCCTGTCATGGGTGGCACTCCTATCCAACATAGAAACATGATGCAGTTATGCTAGCAACACTTTAAGGCTGTACTTCCAGCTGAATACTATCATCATGCATGCTAACACACTGATGTTGCAGACATGTTTATGCTCAGCAGGTATAATGATCAAACCATTTTCACTGTCTTAGATTTGCAGGTTAGAATGAAAACATTTGCTAATAGACCTTTTTCACTGAAGATGATTTTTTGACTTAGCCAGTACGGAAAGCATGGGTGCAAATAATGAAATGAATAATGTCTGAATAACATTGAACTGCTTTGATTTCATATTCCTGAGCCTCTGATCGAAAAAAGCAATTTCTTCTTTGGAAGGCTACTGTGACATGCCCATGAAGCATCTCAGCAATGACAGTCTAATTCTCTAATGCTGAAGAAAGGTACTATAATTCTTTCCTTTTTCTTATCTCCTCAAACATAGGGTACTCTCGACCGTCCTTTACAGAAATGAAAAAGATAATGTCGTCCCATAATTCCATGCCTTGACAATCACATCTGCTGCTGCATAATTCATAGCCTTGTGAACGTTCATTTGGATTTTACTTCACGCCTTCACTTGACCTAATGACGTCTGCCATTAAAGGTGGGGTAAGTCAGTTTGAGAAACCGGCTCGAGATACACTTTTTGTTATATTCCATGGAATGCTCTTAACATCCCGATAGCAATGAATATCTTAAGTGCTTTGACGACAAATCCATAAAAAAAACGTCATCTGTGGAAGCCGTAGTACTGTAAAAAGCACGACCAATCATCTGAGCCGGCCCGGCTAAAATAACTGGATGGCCGACCTGCCTGTCAGCCTTCCATCTGTGCACAAACTTATCTCGTGCCCTCATTGGTCATGTGCGCGTTCGTGTGTGTTGGAGGAGGGGCTCTGTAAGGAAGTGGCAGATTTTTTCCGGCTGAGTATTTTCAAATTCTAGCGCACTCGAGCTGGTTTCTCCAAAATTACCTACCCCACCTTTAAGGTCAAGGGAGAAACAAATACATAATAATCTTGACTATTTAACCACATCCCAGAAGTAGGGTGTGTGCTTGCTCACTTTCATAAACACAAAGAATAACAAAGGTTGGGTATAGCTGGTATTTGGGCAGAAAACTAACATATTGGACGAATATAATTGATGACCTGATGGTGGTGCTAGAGTTATCCTGAGGTGAGGCTTGAATGTTTGTCAAATTTCATGAACAATTACAAATGTGTACCTGGTATGATAACCAAAGTCTCGAGGGTTAATAATCTGGGAAACATAAAGGTCAGTACCAAATTGTGTTCAAAATCCATTGAGATATTTCACAGATTGAGTGAAAATCAGAATACCTTTATTAGTCCCACAGAGGGGAAATTTGCAAAAGTCAGGGGTCACTAAAGCCAGCCCCAGAGACACAAACAGTGTCACAAAGCAGTGAGGATTTAAATCAAACATATATTTGTTCATTTAAATACGGTTTGTGTCAGTGCCAGTCAGCATCAATTTGAGTTGTACCATCATCCAAGGCATGCAGTAAGATGGTGTAGATGCCGTCGCTGACATGAGGAGATTCTCTATCTGGTGTCCCGACTGTCGTGATGTCTCCTGTGTGAGGATCCACCGTCACCCAGCCAGCAGGATCGCGTCCTACCTTGTACCTGTGGACAAATACGACTTGCTTTAGTGAAAGAGCTCCCAGATAAGCTAAAACATGTTGGATTGAACTTCCCACTTACACAACATCTCTTGAGTCAGGATCCACGGCGGTCACTTTATCCACCCACGTCCCGATGGGTGCGTTTTCCTCCAATGCGACCTCTTTCACACTCACACTGAACACCGGGGGGTCGTTGACATCCTCCACTTCAATGCTAACTTTTACAGTGTCCGGCGGAGGAACGTCACCTTTACTGGTTTCAACTTTCCAGAGGCCCGACAGCGGCCTCTCCTTCACTTTACAGGTGAAATATGGCGCCTCATTTTCCACTGAGATGGTCAACACCCTCAGGGCCTCCTCCTCAAAGTCTAACGGCTGAACCATACAATGCATACAATACATTGTCATTAGAGACACACAAAGGACAAACATGGCTGACACATGTACATGTACAGTAATAATACACATTACACCTAATTACACACCAGACTACAGACGTGTGACTGTAATGTAAAGTATGCAGCTGAGCAGCTCTTACTTTTACAACCGTCAGGATCCCATCGTTGGTGTCCGGGTCTGTTTCTATTTTGAAGTGCGCTCCCTCGTCGCCCTGAATGGTGTATTTAGCTCTCCATGCCGCGCTGTTTGGCGTGTCTTTGTCTGTCGTGTGCAGCCGCAGAGGAGACGTACCGATTTCATGTTCTTTCACTTTCCCAGAGCCCTGTTGTATGATTCAAAAGGGCAGGGGTCAAGGGAAAGGAATCTGATATCTATTTCTTTCCCATATTGGAGTCGATGAGCGTGGATTATACTGTTGTTTATTACTAACAGAGCTGGAATGGCTTATTTAAAGTGTAAAGTAAATTAGTTAACATGTGTTTTTTTAATGTGAGTTGTATGTAATCCTTATAACCTATTTTAATATTTCTTATCACTTGTTTGTATCCTTTGTTTCTCTGGTTGTTTTTGTTTTTCATTCCAACTATGTTTAAAACAAAAATGTAAATTGCCATTGACAATTGTAATTGTTTCTTTTTCAGTTTCTTAACCTTCCTCAACTTTGTATACATACAAAACAAACTTTCTCCTTTATATCAATCATTGTAGAATTTCTTATATTCATTTCAGATCTAAACATGGCAACACCAATATGCCATGTCTAACATGAATGGACATCAGCATCATCATATGCATGTGTGTGTGAGTGTAAAAAGCACCAAGAACTGTGTGTTAATGTGTAATCATTGTTATGTCAACAAATAAAGAAAAGATGCTCACTGTTAGAGCCAGTATTTTGATTTTATAAGAAAGGCCACCTAATTGTGACGTCTGTAGTCAACGCACTATAAAGGACTACAATTCCCACGGCGCCTGTGCTAAAGCCACAGTGATGGGCAACCTGTTGAGAGACGCCGTTGAGGAACAGTTTTTAACCGTACCGTACACGTACACGTACATACAAATCGTACACGTACCCTTTAAGTTATGAAATTATAAGCATTATCAAGAAAGAAAGAATACCTAAGTTGTTTGTTATTTTATTTGAGTTTTTCCTATTTCTTTTGAATATTGTAAAGGCCTATTTTCTTTGTTGCATGTGCAAAAGTTTGTTATGTTATTTTGAGCAAACACATCGCAACATCTTCTAAACCATCGGAGGCCAAGCAACACTTCAAACTGTGAGAAATTTAAAAGAAAGAAACGAGTTAGAAGTGTGTGTTTAAGGCGTCTAGTGGCTCGATGGAAAGACAAGGAAGGAAGCCACGACACTCACTGTTTGTCCGCTGATGGCTGGGAGGTGGTTGTTGCCGTCCTGGACGTGGATGATAACAGTGCTTGAGCTGGACAGACTGACTACGTCACCGTGGTCCTTGGCCTCCACCACCACTGTGAACATCTCAGCCACCTCAACACAAGCAAATCAAAAAGATATGATTAGATTTATAAAATACAGAACTGGGCAACCATCCAGTCAGGGTCCATTTCTCTTCTTTAATGGTAATTGTATTATCAAAAAGTGGCATTATCAGCACAATCAATAGTGAGCTAAAGGTGTTTAATATATATATCATATCATCTTCAGATTTTAAAGAAGGTCAACTCACTCTGCTTCACATACAAGAGGTGTGTTTTCAAACATAACTTAAATGTTTTCAGACAGTAAACAGAAAAACAGCACATTCTGTTCTGTACACTCTGGCTATATATCATGCGTCACGTTTTACGATCCAGTGAAGACCCTGCAGAACAAGAACTGCTGCAATAAACAAACTTACAGCAAAGAATGTACAGACACTTGCCTCATGATCCAAACACCCTTTGAAAGACATTGTCCCAGACTGAGAATCAATAGTGAACTCAGTGTCCGGATGGTTTGGAGACACAGACTTAATTTCATAGTGGAACGTTGAGTTTGGCGTCCCTCTCTCGTCTTTGTCGTAGGCTACCATAGTCTGAACACGGGAGCCTGTTGGGAAATGACAAAGCAAAGAAAGGGATGTACTTACCAGATATTGTGAGGAAACAAGAAAAGGCATATCACATCTTTACTATTATATCCTCTACCTTGTGTTGCGTCCTCATCAACGCTGATTTCAAACAGATCCCTCTGAAATCGAGGTGGGTTGTCGTTGATGTCTGATATTCCAATTTCAACTCCTAATTTGGTGTCAATCGACGAATCTGTCTTCATTGCCTCAAATCTCAGCTACAGATTGAAAGATGGGACTCAACATTAGTCATAATGTAAAGAAAACATGTGATTCAACTGTAAAAAGGTGTTATATGAGAAGAAGACATGATAATCTCAACTGAATTGCAGGCAAAGATCCTAAAAATATGTGTATTATCTTTGCGTTGTGTATTTTCAACTTGATTTCATACAAGAGAACAATAACATAACTTCCTACATATCCAAAATTCAACCATTTTTTAAGTTTTGAAAATGTAACTTACAATACAATACATTAAAGCAGTGGTTTTCAAACTGTGGGGCGCGACCCCTGGTGGGTCGCGGAGGTACTGTAGGGGGGTCGCGGGAAGATTTTCTTTTTAAAAATGTTTTCTCCTTTTAGCTTTGTGAAGCACCTTGAGATTACGTTGTTTTTAAAGTGTGCTATATAAATCAAATGTATTATTATTATTATTATTCAATTGTAAACAAACACTGCTCGAAAATATCTCATTGGTCAGAGAGCTGTGGGCATAATGCTGCCTTTTGCAAAATCCTATGTCCTTTTCTGCTGTTGCTGCCATCAAAACGAAATACAGATCAACGCTGAACATTGAGAATGAACTGAGAGTGGCAGTCTCAAAAAAACAGCCCCGGTTTGAGAAGATCTGTGAGGGAAAGCAAGCACACACAAGTCATTGATAAGCTATGTGTGGAATAGGAATGGTAAAGTGATGTGATCGTTTGCAACCTGCAGTAGAAATAGTAGTTCATTCATATATTTTCCTTAAAGAAATTAGAATTTAAAAATCTACTACTCAGG
>CALSBZ010046870.1:1598263-1645755 GCA_943591055.1 Gobionotothen gibberifrons | reverse complement strand
GTGTGTGTGTGTGTGTGTGTGTGTGTGTGTGTGTGTGTGTGTGTGTGAGAGATGTTTTCCACCTGCAGGATGAACACTCAAACCCATTCATTTCCTATGGCGGTCAATTCTGACCGAAAACATCATAGGTGTTTCACTGTTGAATAAATCACAAAAAAATCAATGCAAGTGGTGATCATCAATTGTATATGTTCAGAGGCCTAGTGTGGAGGATAATATAAGGTCTTGAGGCAATTGGATGAAAAACACAATATCTATGATCAAAAACAAAGTCACTCGGTCACTTTTGACCCGAAACGCGAGAGAAGGGTAAAACAAGTTCAGGGTGCAGTACTGGCCTAGTGCTTAAGACTTTCAATAATTCAAAAACATACAGAAAAACCACAACATACATTTGGCTTTTAAAAACTTTACTTCTGTTTCTCATAGGATACTTAGATGTGAATGCAGCCACAATATATCACCTGGTGGTCTGTGTATCCCAGGCTCCCTCTAGTGGACAACAGATGACACTAGCAGCCGTTCCTCCACATGCTGCAGAGGCTTCACAGAGCATCGTTACATCACTGCCTTTTCCAAAACACAGCCTCTGAGTCTTTTGAAGAGTTGCAGGCGGGAGAGGATGTTGTAGTCATTGCGAGAATCTGTGCGTGAGATTCAGCACTTCAACTTTACTTTGATAATTTTTTCAAGGTTCTTTCTATTTTATTATTTATTTTAAAGTTTCCAATAACCATTTACATACTATACATTTGAATTCATTGTATTTCTTAAATCTGAAAGTCATCACCATGTCCTGTGTTTCTGTCCTCAAAGCCACCTTTTGCCACCCCTTCTTGTTTTGGGGATTTTTAGAGGTGGTTGGCATCCAAACGTTGCATTAGCGCCAACTACCGGATAAATACTATGACTAACGGAAACTACTTATATATATATATATATATAAATGAAAAGGGACATTAACTAAACATAATCAAGCTTTATACTCTTATCTCAAATGAGTACTGATATCATTGCTGCAGACTGTGAGAGGGCATGAAAGCCTCTCGCCCCGGCACTTCCTCTCCAATAACTCCCACAATGTACAGAAACCTTCTTGCAGCATCAACAACTATTTCAATTCTGTCAGACTGTCTTTCTGCCTCGGTAGCACAGTTGATCACCATGGCCAGAAACACTAAGAACTTATTCTTGTCCTTACAAGCAATGATAATAATACCTGCTGTACACTCCCTGTCTCCTAGACTCTTCCCTTTCTTTGGTTGTTCTTCGTCAAAACAAAATGTCTTGGACCTATTCTTTATTATTTGACTCTCCTTTTCTCTCTTTGGACAATCAGATCTCCTTGATTCATGATTCTCCCACACTGACTGCACTTGGGCTCATTCTCACAGTTTCTACAGCTGCACAACTCATAAGATAGGATAAGATAAGAGGTACTTTTATTGATCCCAATTTGGGAAATATTTGCGTTGCAGCAGCATAAAAAAAACCCACAAGAAACAAGGCATTGCATATAAGTAGAAATTAAAGAGTAGAAATAAACAATACTAGAATTTAAACATCTCAAACAGAATAAAGCAGCATTCAAAAGTAGAATATATACAGTAGGCCAAGAAGATGATAAATCATTCCCACATTTTCACAAATCCCCAAAGCATGTCTCCAGATTAAAGAGCTGTGACCAAACTTCCAGCATCATCTGCACTGTATTGGCTTCGGTACACACATCCTCACTAACTGATGCGATCCAGGAATACTACGTGTATCATGACCGATCTTGTTTGTGATCTTTCTCAGTCACTCATCCTGTATACATGCTTAGGGCTGTCCCTCTGTCACACGTTTTGAATCTTTTGAATCCTTGTAGTGGTGCTCTCTTAGAAAGTTGGAAACTTAACATTTGGAATTCGTCCAATGATGTTCATCTCAACGCTTTTTCCCGTTGTGATTGTAAATGGTAAATGGACTGTACTTATATAGCACTTTATCCAGTCTTTAAGACCCCTCAAAGCGCTTTACATACTACATGTCATTCACCCATTCACACAGAGCAGTGTACCTTACTCTAGGACCTAACATTCACACACATTCACACACATTCACACACATTCACACACATTCACACACATTCACACACCGTTGGCCATGCCATCGGGAGCAACTCAGGGTTAAGTATCTTGCCCAAGGATACATCGACATGTTGACTGCATGGGCTGGGATCGAACCCACAACCTTCTGGTTGAAAGACGACCGCACTCCCTCCACAATGATCAGCCCACTTCTCTGCACATCCACTGAGAGAAAATATGTTCCTGCAAATCAAACAGTTTTCCTACATTTAGCTTATAATACATTTACTTTTACCATTATTTTGAATTCACAACTTTAACTTGGTATGGAGTATTTTCCCAGTGTGGTATTTCTTTATTACTCTAGTAAAGGATCTGAATACTTTCCCTCCACTAAAGGCTCCACATTAATAGCAAACCTTCATATGTTTGTGTGCATAAGCACTGACATGTAACTGAAACTCACACTGTGTGCCATGCTGAAGAGCGAAACTTCAAACAGCGTCTGCAATGTAGCAGTTGGGAAGTGGTGGGAGTGACTGGCGATTTCTATCAACATAAACAAACAGTTTGTAAATGTCAGCGGTTATGGTGGTTTAGCCTAAATATGCTCGTAGTGGCAAAGACTGCGATTAACAGTCTGTCATTTTTCTCCAGTGTGTGTGTGAGACAGAGAGAAGAGCGAGAAACAGAGAGAAAGAGAGAGTGGGCAGAGGAAGCATGATGTGACTCAAAGTGAGAAATCCTCTCCACCTCAAAGTAGATTATGCGTGGGCTTCCTCATGACTGGGGGTTCACCTGCTGAGGCCGTGCAGAATCAATAGCTGAGAACTGGGCTGCGTGCTGCTGACTGAGGCAGCCATGGAGAAGAGCAAAAAGTCCTCTGTCTTGTGCTTTAAAAATGATGTCAATAAGATGAAAGGGAAAGACAAGAAAGCAAGCAAGGAGAAAGTGAGAAAGAAATGTACAGAGAGAAAGCAGGCAGGCCGCAGGGCGAGGGTGAGGGGGGGGGGGGGGGGGGGGGGGGGGGGGGGGGGGTGTTGTTCCTGTCTGCGCATCCATGAAAGGCCGTCTTTTTCTGCAGAAGGTTGACTTTAGTGCTTGATGTTGACCTTTGGACACTTTGCTCAGAAGCAATTACTTGCCATTTCAAAGGATTCTCACAACTTGGCGTCACGCTCGTTCAGGATAGAACATCATAAGTGTGAGAAGAAAAAAAAAACAGGATGCTTAAGCAATGCAACATTTCTGTTTTTGCAAATGTGTGTCCAAGCTGTAGTCTAAAAGCAACGTTCTCCCGCCCTCACTACGCCAGGCAAAGCGCCAAAAACCATCAGGCAGTCATACGCCTACCATCAGCTGAGGAGTTGCACAGCAGTCTCATTTCTAATTATACACCAAACAGCAGAGAGCGAAGGAGAGAGGGAGAGCGTGTGGAATATGGAGAGTGTGATTACAAATGGAAGAGAGGCTGAGAGTGCTACTCAGCAGCAAACACAGGGTGGACAAGTAAGAGATTCAGAGAGAGAGAGGTGGAAAGTAAGGGAGGGAGAGACATCAAATCTGTCTGAGAAAGGTTAACAGGACTGACTGACTGAGCAGAGTGGGAGTGTAAATGTAAAAAGCGAGTAGGAGGGTAAAGAGAGAGGAAGAGAGAGAAGGCGAAGAGAAAGGGAGGAGAGTGTGTCTGTCTGACAGTCTGTAGAGCTTGTCTGGATGCTTCTGATCGCTCTGTTATCACCTGCAGCCTGGGAGGAGGACACCAGCCAGACAGGTGTGTGTGTGTGTGTGTGTGTGTGTGCGGGAGGAGAATCTGTGGACATGAATTCCTGAAGATGGGTCGCACAGAGGAACAGATGCACAGATGGAAGAACGTGTAAGTAAGTCTTTAAAAAATGTTTTTTCTTGGTTTATGTAACATGTTCTGGTCTTCAAGTTCAGCGAGTGCGATTTGTGATTCACGCCGGGTTTTATTCTGAACGCTAGTTTTTTTAGGGAACTCTTTGGAGATTTGAACAAAGGATGTTGTATTTAGTTGTAGTGTGCTACATCTCCTTAGATAGAAACATCAAGCTGCCACTACATGCAAATCATCTCAGATTAACATGATCACGATGGCAGCAAACACACTAACCACTGCTGTGTATACAATACATTTCCATAGATTAGTGACCTGCAGTGACCTCATCACCTTATAAGTGTGTTCAGCACAGTGTCGGGCCTGTTTGGGCCATGATCCCATCTCTGTGAGTAAGCAGCCCGCACCGCCAAGCTTTTTTGAATGAATTTACATCTTCACTGTAGGCATTTAACTATCTTTGTATGTGTCATGCTATAATGCTCGCACAGGAATGCAGTGTCTGAACCCACACACATTACAGAGGAGCAGCTCATATCAGAGTGAAAGCGGTCCATTGAGCGGCGCTGCTATATGATGATGGCATAATGCCGGGCATTGAGATGAGCTTTGCATCGAAAGGCTGTAAAAAAAGTCCCAGTCTGCTTTTGGCTTCGGTCAGATAATGTGTCTTTGTGAGAAGCTGTTGTGTGTGTGGCCTCAAGGTGCTTATATTTAGCCCCCCTTCAGTGAACTGACTCACTGTTGTTGTACACGCATGTAAGGAGGATGGTGGGGTTTCAGCGGCTCGAGGTGTTGGAGACCACTTCAGCCCCATGAGAAGAAATGCACGCTTTAATAACCAGCACCCATCCGTCACTTAATACACACACTCAGGGCAATGTCTTGATTCAATGTTAACCTTGTGATACAATCTGGTAACTTTACGCCTCTTGCTTTGCATTGTTCTAACCTTGTACCGCCATACTGTGCAGCACTTTGTAACCATAGTAACTTGAGGTGGTAACTGTCCATCAAACTAAGACTTCATTGAAGCAATTGGTAGCTGGAAAGTGAGGTAAATCTTGTTGAAAGAGCAATGTATGTTTGTTGTTGGCTTGTCAGTTTATTTAGTTATAATGCAATAATATTCTTGAACACTTAGTGGCGGGGATTAGTTTAGCCCAGATTGTATAAAAAGGGGCATATGTGACCAGAAAGGGGGGGCTCAGGTAGAGTGAGAGCACACATAGATGCTAACTACGGACTACAGAGCTTCAGCTACAACTCGATAGCAATTGGAAACCTTGGAACCTCTGCAACATACTTCAAACTAAACCTCATCCAACGACCGGGAAATCATCTGTTTGTCTCTGTTTGTAAGATCACTCTCACCACTCACCACTCACCACTCACCTGTGTAAACAATGGCAACCGGAATATAGGACATTGGATTGCCATTACAATTGTTTTGTGAGGATGACGCTGGCAGGCAATGAATAGGTGGTGCATTAAGTCATTAGTTAAACCATTTTGAAAGAGAAAGAAATAGACTACACTCCAGACTCCTCTGTTTGCGAGGATATCAAGTGCATTTGACATTTGTTTTTCTTATACTTTCCAGAATCGTGACGACCTTGGACCTGACTATCCACAGCGCTTGCCAAAAGACTGGAGTCTGTGTCACGTGACCACAACACCTCCTCAGCTTCAGCAGGAGGGCATGCAGTGCCGGCGTGAGTGACAGGCAGCGCGGGCCAATGAGCTTCACATCCAACCCAGCTCTGGTCCCGGACAGGGACAGACTCCCGCTCAAAAAGAGGGACCAGAGGCCGAGCCCGCCTCCCCAGCAGCAGCAGCAGCAGTGTGATGCGGCAACATTCAAAGCCCCCTACCCTTACAAGGGCCACAGAGACTTTAAGACGAAGCACACGGGCCCCTTCCAGCCCGTCCCGAGGAGGGTTCCTGCTCTATACCAGCCCTGGACGCACCCCCACCCCCCCACCAGGTCCAAACCTCACAACCTCTCTGCGTTCAGGGATCATCACAGCTTGGCAGAGTGGAGAGATGTGAACCCCCTGCACCCTGGGTGGGCCTTTTCTCCCCACTTTCAGCACCACTTGTCTGGCACACCTGCTCTCCACCTGGGCCATCCACCCCCACCCCCCAGATTCAGCCCAGCGTCCCTGTCCAATGAGGGTTTTCAGAGGGTGTGTGGAGGGTACGGCTGGGAGCAGTTAAAGACATTAAGGGACAAGAGTTTGATCGCAGAGAGGCACAGCAACGGGAGGAGTAAAGGGCCGTATGTGAGGAGAAAAGACAGGAGGGTGGAGCTTTTTCCCAGGGGTGAAAAAGCAGCACTTGAGGACCGGACGCACCAACACGATGTGTCGCACAAATTATCAAAGGCTGTCAAACATCCCTTCTCTGGACAATCGTTTGTACGAGTATCACCTGATGACTCAAACTACATCTCCATGAAGGAGGAGCAGTCACAATCTACTTCCCTCCCCTCCTCTGAGCAAGCCTCTCCTAATCACTTCCCCTGGCTGCTCCCTCACTTTGTGGCCGGCTCTCTCATCGAGCTGAGAGACGGGCGGCTGAGGAGGGTGGAGCACCTGCAGACGGAGGACTTCCTGCTGGGAGCGCTGGCCTGCCCGGACTTACGCCTGAGCTGCTGCACGGTGCAGAGCATCTCCCCCTCAGCCTCCTCCTCCTCCTCCATCTCCATCTCCCGCTTACTCATCCTGCTTCACGACCAGCAGTCCCAGGTGAAGGGAAACCACTCTGTAGTATTCACCATTCACGACAGACACTTCACACGTAGCTGTAATTCATTTTCTTACGTAATACATGCACAAAATGTTGCATTCTGGCTGATGGGGGATGCCGTGTTGATATTTAAGCACTACTGAATGAAAGTGGTTAAATATATAGCACACATTATTCCCAATTCTGAGTGAAATAATGCCTTTTTAGTCTTTTTAGATGAGGCTCGTAGTAATTTACATTGTTTTATAGTAAGCAAATACAAGAAAGAATTTACTCTGAAGCCAAAGCTTGATGTACTATTCCTCTTTGCCATAAAACTCCATTTCCCAACATTTTAAAAGGCATAAATAACCCACAATGGGTGACAATGAACATGTGCACTCCCTCAGACACAGTCCTTGTGCCAAAATACACTAGTTCACACCATTTGTGTTAATTTGCAGCTGAAAATAGTCCCCATCTGCACCAAGTACTTATGTGTGTGTAATGTTTGCTAAAAATAATACCCAGCAGCATTTTCTTCTTTAACTTAAATTATTTTTGTGACCATGTTATAGTTTGTAAAAATGCAAGGGACTGACTGACACACAGTGAAGATGTGTAACACATTAAAGGTGGGGTAGGTACGTTTGAGAAACCGGCTCGAGATACACTTTTTGTTATATTCCATGGAATGCTCTTAACATCCCGATAGCAATGGATATCTGAAGTGCTTTGACAAAAAATACATAAGAAATGTCATCTGTGGAAGCCGTGGCGCTGTAAAAAGCACGACCAATCATCTGAGCCGGCCCGGCTAAAATAACTGGATGGCCTACCTGCCTGTCAGCCTTCCATCTGTGCACAAACTTATCTCGTGCCCTCATTGGTCATGTGCGTGTTGGAGGAGGGGCTCTGTAAGGAAGTGGCAGATTTTTTCCGGCTGTGTATTTTCAAATTCTAGCGCACTCGAGCTGGTTTCTCCAAAATTTGGATTTTTTTTTTTGTCAAAGCACTTCAGATATTCATTGCTATCTGGATGTTAAGAGCATTCCATGGAATATAACAAAAAGTGTATCTCGAGCCGGTTTCTCAAACTTACCTACCCCACCTTTAAGTTATTACCAAAATACTGAAGCTATTGACTTTTATTTAGATTGTTTTGCAGTTTATAAAGCTGCAAAACAATCTAAAGGGGGTTGTAGTTCAGCAGAAAGAAAAAAGTTCCTACAAAAAACTGCTTACAACGAGGTCTGTAGATTATCTTGATTAACCAGTCGTGATTTCTGTAAAGAGACATTGCGGGTTGATCTTTTTTAAATGGAGCTTTGAGCACCACAGGGCGGATGCCATTTACTTCCATTATATTTGAGAGAGGGCAGACATCTCCACTGCCAGTATTGCCAAGATATGGCCAAAACAACCTAGATTGAACTACAGGTAAAAGCATGAGCCTAACTTAGTGATGTGTATGTTGAAATATGATCAGTTATATATCAGGGGTATCAGAGTCAAATATCTTATGATTGAATCTATTAAATGATTAGCATGTTTAAAAGCTCACTGGTCCAGTAGCGCCCTCTAGTGAACACGTATGTAGCTGCGTCTCATCCTCCTGTGTGTGTCCCCCTCCAGGAGCTGGTGGATGTCTACGTGGAGTACCCGTTCTTTGTGCGAGGGAGGGGCTGGTCCTCCTGCAACCCCCTGAGGACGGCTCGTCTCTGTGGCCTGCACTGCCGTCAGCTCAGTGTGGGGGACATCTGCCTGGCTCTCACCCCCATCTCAACCCCCCAGCCTCCCCCGTCAGCCACCCTGGAGCCAAAGACCTCACCCAGGAAGTCAGAGGGAGGGTGTGAGTCCCTGAAGGCATCACAACAAGGACTGGGGTTAGCAGAGGGACCTAAGAAGAAGGGGGAGCCGGTCCGCAGGAGACACTGTTCGGCCCCTGAGCTGACGGACCCGGGGACTAACTGCATGAAGTGAGGAGGGGTTGCTGTTTTAAAGCATGTCAGTCTCTCTAAACTCTGCTTTAATCAGCCTATATTTACCTTCTTTCTACCTCCTGAATCATATCTGTGCTTGACTGTCGTATTTTTTAAATTGTATCTAGCGGTAAAAGGAAGGACAAGATGAACTCTCAGGATTTCTGAATGTTCTGTTAAGGTAGTCAGGGATTAAACACTGGATATTTAAATTGAGTCAAACTCAATTGTACATCTAAGTTGCCTCCGGAAGGTGCTCCCATGAGAGTGAATTGAGCGTCATCTTGTAGGCTCAAATTATATTTTTGGGTTATATTATTGAAAGCAGTTCTGACCAAATCAGCCCACGTTGCTTTTTAAGGAAAATACTCCCTCAGGTCCTTCACTGCTGATCATATCATTTAAAGTCTATTCTTATGTAAGACTCCTCTGTCATTAATAATGAGGTTTGATTTGAGACATACTGCTAGAATGACAGAATCGTTTCTGATAGTATAAGACCTTGGTTTGCATCTGTAGGATTAAGTTTTACGCTTCTACCTCTTTTTTCTATTTAAGATATATATTTAAGGTCTTTTTAACGGTGTGGGCTGTGTTGTAATGTGCTGCGTTGGAAGTGCTCAGCTTCTCAGTGAATGTCAGTGTGAATGCGTTTTTTTGCCTGGTTGTTGTTGCACTCTATTATATCTGCTTTGCTTTTGTACTGAAGCTTCATTTTTGAATGGCCTGTTCATAATTGAGGAGATGCTTGTGCCATTCAAAGTACTTCAGAAGCACAATCGGTGAGTGGAGAACGGTGCGCTGACGTGTCGGGACCATTGTAGGTTTAAAGTAACAGTACAGAGCCAGGAAAGGGGGGGGGGGGGGGCATATTTTCAGATAATAATATTATATATCACATTTTTCAAATTATGACTTTATTGAATCTCTGACATTTAAATGTTAAATGAAGAAGGAATCACAAATTCAAAAGGAAAACCCTAATAATATTTATTGAGATTAAAGTCACAAAAATGCAATTCTATACATTTGCAATCAGCTTCGGAAATATAAAATGCATAGTCTGTTGTCAAGTTATTTTTCCTTACAGAAGTCAATTCTGACTTCAGAGATTATTAAAAGTTTTTGTCCCATACATTTGTGTTTTCTCTCGTATTTTCTCACCCTGAATATAACCCCCCCACCCACCCTCCCCTCCCCTGGCTGCATTGCTATTCTCTACAATGAACCTAATGCACAATCAGAGTGAATGACATTCTGCAAATGGAAATGCAGGGTTAGGGTTAGACAGAAACGCTTTCCTCACTGTTTAATAAATATGTGTAAAGTTTCTGCATATTTGTGTCATAAATCTCTACAAACCATGAATTCCTTGAAGGTGCTTCAATGCAACTGTTAACAACATTATTAAGGGCAGATTAGGTTGAACACACACCTGCCTCTTGTTTTATAGTTTCCATTTATTTAACTACTTAAATCTGAAAAAAACCAATTACAGTTTCCCCTCCGCCCACCTGCAGCTGGCCAGACCCCAGGAGGCAGCTGCAGAGGTGGTGCACACCCTGGTGTCAACATGAAGGTGAGTCACCGACTCTCGCAGATTGCACGTCTCTCACATGCGCCGTGCTGCACCGGGAAACTAGAGCCTTTCAGTCCAACGCTGTTATTAACAGTCTCAGCTGCCACTCTTCTCTGAGCTGCTCCACATCAGCGGCACAGCGTCCAGATGTCTTACACCTGACGCGGTTCAAATGTCCTGCTGAACATATCAAAGCTTTTTTTTTCTCTCATCAGAGATAAATTCATCCAGCTGTTCTTTAAGGAAAGGTTCAACAGGAAGATGGAGATTTTAAAGTGTCACAAGCTGTTAAATCAGTTACCTAATGCACGTGTCTCCACCCAGGCAGTGTTTTATGTTCTAAATGCAAGAAGACCCTTCATTTAAATGCAGATTTTTTCTTTCTGTTGCTAGCACTGAATGTTTTATTTGAGTCTCTGAAGTAGCTCCACATTGCTCAGTGTCCTTTTAGTGCACTTTTTCTAGTCAATCTCAAAAGGAAAGGAAAACAAACCCCTTTGTTCATCCTTTCTTTGTTACCAAACGTTTGGAAAGGTTTGTGGAAGTGGTTCGTACTGCATGTGAGGCTCAGCTGCTGCTCATAAAAGCAGTCCTCCAGATGAAAGCCCGTCCTGTGGCAGGAGCTCCCTGACGACCAGCCTGTCAATCATCTCCTCTCTGGCTCTTTCACTTCTGCCTTTCTTCAGGGTTGCAGCGGTCAGTGGCAGCCGCAGGATCTGACCACCATGTTGCGGTACTTCTTGAGGATGACGTTGGAGCTGTCGTCAAAGTAGAGCACTGAGATGCCGTGGAGCTGGGTGGGGGCGCAGCACGGCTTAGGCACCGTGTCCGGGTTGATAAAGTGCACCTGTTGACAGAAGAGGCATAAATCAATGCTCACAGGAAGTGGAGGTGGTAGTGAAAGTGCCTGTCATCATGATGGGGGCTGTTTGGGACTTACCAGAGTTTGCACGATGGCATGATTGGTGGCGTTCATGTAGGAGTTGAGAGGGAAGGCACATTCTCCCTCGCAGTAAAACGCTGCGTAGCCCTCTGGTGCGATGATCCAGTCCTGGTTTAAAGATTAAAGTATGCAGCAAATGTAAGCCAATTGTCACTTTTGGACATGAAATCGAAATGAAATGAGATCAAATGGAAGATCTGAATCATACCTGCCATCCCAAATCTCTGAAACTGACATACAGCTCGTGCTTTTTACACCCTTCTTTGGAGAGGCTGAGGGTCTCTGAAATGGAAAAGATGGAAGTATGAGTACACACAAGAAAGTAAACAAACATCAGTAACACTCTCACATCTATCTAATGCATCAGGAGATCATTATTTTAAATGCTTTTACACGCTGCATCATAAGTTATTATTATGTTAACATCTAAAGCAGGGGTGCCCAATACGTCGATCGCGAAGGTAGTGTGGGTAGATCGCATGGCATTGGAAAATATATATATATATATGTTTTTTTTAATTCAATAGCCTATCATCCAGCCTTAATATGGCATTTGCCACTTGATTGACGTACAGGTAAGCCAGTCTGAGTTGTATTGTGCCATACAGGTTCATGCAGTTATGAGGGGGCCTCGCCTCCTCATCTGAAGCGCAAATCCGGCGCACTATTATGCGCATATGCGGCGCAATTAGTGTAAGCGTGCCACAGTTTATCCGCCACTAGCACCCCCCCCCCCCCTCGCGCCCGTGACACAGATTGGGCAGGGGCGGCCCTGTAGGTAGATCTTTTGGGCTTGGTCATCTTAAAAGTAGCTCCCAAGCTGAATAAGTGTGGGCACCCCTGATCTAAAGAGTACTACAAGTAAAAATGTTCTGCTGGACACAGAACCTTAACTTTATATATTCAAACTAAGAAAATACTTCTATATTTTCACTCAGCTTGACCAATTGTATTTCATATTTTCTCTGAACAATTTAGTTATACTGTGTATTTTTTACTTCCGATTCTTTCAGGCGTCTTTCATAATAACCCCAAATGATGCGATATAGATTATTTTAAATGCAGGCATTACATTTGACTGAATACCAACAATGAAGTGTTGCATGCATTATTATAAATGCATGACTTTATACTCCACACACATTGATAACTTGTGATACTGCATGGACTATGGAACATCGCTATGAGTCTTTATTACATCAGACGGTTTGTATAGGTGAGTATAGGTAGTCATAATGTATTATAAGCCCTTCAGTTCACTCAGAGTTTATAAATAGTCAAGAGCTTCCACTTATAAATTCCTTATGAGTAGCATCTATAATGTTTTATGCCTGCCAATATAGTGCGTCAGTGTGTGTCATGAGTGTAGTTGCATTATGGATGTATTATAATTCCCTATAAATACTAACGCCCAATAGATCTATTCAAAAAAGTATTAAAGGACACTGCCAGTAAACCATGAGTCTATGTTGGTGAGATGTGATAGTATGTTTCTGGGCACCTGTTGCAGCCTCCACGACCTTCAGAGCGTCTTGGACCGTCCTCTGGGGTTTGGAGCGGTTCCCTTGGCGCCCCTTGTGTCCGTGCGCGGATCGGACGCTGCGGAATCGCACCTCATTGGCTTTGAAGAAGGCGACCATGAAGGGCTGCTTCTCCTGAGACCCGTTGCCCGTCACCAGCCCCGCCAGACGGGGGTTCCTCCTCTGGCCTACAGAGGGAGACAGGGGGACAAAACTAGTGAGTCTCAACCAACACATCTAAGCCTCTGCTAAACAATTATGTGTTCATTTGAATGCACAATCATAACTTAAACTCTGTAAGAACTATCTAAAAACATTTACTCAATATGGGATGCTCCTTTTTTCCATTGGAATAGAAGAGCATTAAATCATTTCTCCAGACAAGGACAGTTTCTTGCTGTCATGGCTCTCTCTCAGTGTGTGAATGTGTGTTAGTGACTGACCGTGACTGTCCTCCAGCACCAGGTGCAGCCCGAGGTTCTGCTCCGGGTTCACCAGCCACAGGTTGCTGGTGGCGGTCAGGTCGAACAGCAGCCAGCCGTCCTCTGCAGCCCACACCTCGCGCTGGTCCAGCAGCAGGAGCTCCACCTCACTGTGAGAGGACAGGAAGTCATTAGAATAAATACATGTTGAGGCTATAAGCAGTATCCAGATGCAAATATTCAAAATGTTCCTCGGATCAATCATCAACTGAAATGTGCCCAGAACCAAGTCAAAGCTCAGAGGGGGCCGTTGCTTCTCTGTAGCGGCTCCCACACTGTGGAACGATCTGCCCCTGCACATCGGACAGGCCGCCACACTGCATGCTTTTAAATCGCTTCTTAAAACCCACCTCTTCTCCTTAGCGTATTCACATCTTTTACAGCGTTGCTTTTATTGCTTTTAAATTGTCTATTGTTTTTACTTGTACTTGTTTTATGGTGTGTGAGCTGAGCTGTTTATGTTGCTAATGCTGTTGTTGTTGTAAATGTCATTTTTTGTTTTGATTTCTCTTACATGACTATGCACTGCAAAAAAAAATGTGTTTTGTAATTATTTATTTTACTTGTTCGAAATACAATTTTTTATCAATCAATAATCAAACTATGATTTGTTAATGATCTCTTGTCTTGTACATGTGTGCAAATGAATTTTCAATCATTGAATGAACGTGGCATGGCATGCTTGGGAAAATGGTTTTCTATCATGCATTTAAAATGAATATTAATGTATTTAATAGGCCAAAAAATGCAAGCAGAATTATTCAATTATATTAAATACAGCAAATTAAATTTGTTTGTAAAAAAAGTTTGGTTTAAATTAAACAATGCCTCTGAGGTTAAAGAGATAATGATTGGCTTGGAGTGTAACCATACGCTGGGAAAACTTTTGGAATTGTGTTTTAATATACATAACCCCAATTTGACGGCAATGCAGCAGAAAAAAGAAAACACTTAAGGGAGCCAAGAGGTTTTTATGGCCAAAGAGAGGAATGTTGTTGATAAGCCAAGTCAGACACCAAACCTCCGTCCAACTGAGAAAGTGTTTCATTTGCTGACTGAAGGAAAATAATAAGAGAATAAAAGGTTACATAGAGGGTGAATATGGGATGTATATTTTAGTTAGCAACGGCAAAGAAAAATAATATTAAACATATGTTTCTGTTGACCTCCTCAACCCACTGTGTCACCTGTTAACTATACACGAAGCTTAAGTTGACTTAATACTTAAGTTTAAATAACAGGCATCGAAGTGGATTTTCTTTTTTGTGTCTTTTGTGTATATTGAGGAAATCAATGAGTTGCAATGTAAATACATTAAAGATAAAGAAATGAGAAAATCAGGATAATAAAAACTATAGTTGATTATAAATTGATAATGAATAATTAACCTTATAAAAAGGCAATCACTATTGATAGCCAGAAGCATTGCAAACAATCAATTTGAACAATAGGATTATTTCAAAATTGGCCCCAAAACGATATCAGAAAATAATATTTAATTTATCCCAGGGGAAATGTGGGCTTTGGGAGAGCTGCTCTGTTTTCAAATGAAAATATATATAAAAAATAAAAGGTAAAGCAAGAACGTGCAATAAAGAATTGAGATATTTGTATCGAAATAAGAAGTTAAAGAAAGATATCTTGACTGAAGTATCGCCCTGAACTATGAACCTACCCTCATGAACAGTGATGGCTGAAGAGAGCATCTTCTTTACACCCCAGATAAAAAAAGTCCTACAATAGTAATACCTGCCGTCTTTAGAGCAGACTCCAGAGACAATAGCTCTGTTTACAGACCGAGTGTCAGACCCTCAGGCCCACGTCTGCCGCCTGCTCGTCTGTGTGTCTGTGAATGACAATGGTGTTGCCCTTAACACCATCATCGGCCCCGCTGTCACCATAGAAGGGCTTTTGAATCTACCGCCTGTTCATGATCCCCTCTGCTGAGAGTTGATTTGTAAGCAAGCAGGGGATGTGTGGGGTCTAACTATTCTACAATCTGTTAATGGACATGGAGGACTGACCACCTGTGTAAGAGAAAGAGAGTCAATTGACGTCTGGAGGGTTGAGAGTGTTATTTGTGGTGGGAGCTGCGTGTTGTAAATGCAGGTCTCCTGGGGACTGTCCTGCTCTGACTGTGTGAGAGTAAACCTTCTCTGGAAGAGCCGCCGTGTTTCTGTAATTGACACTAATGTCTGTGTAAACAGCCTCGGCGCTGACACTAACATCAGCAGAAATAAGCTGTGAGGAAATGTAGACAGACACGGTCAAAGACAGATCTGTTTGCACGTCTAGCAGCAGCCTGACGACCAGCGTCCACAGTGAGCACAGTAGCATGAGGATCAGCTACACTACTCTTTCTTTGTCACTAACACAAGAGGATGATCTAGTGTCAAACCAACTGCTATTAAAAAGTAGTTTTATAATTTAAAAAAATAGGTGGTCAGTTCATCCATGTGATCAAACTAAATACTTATTTAATCAAGCCATTTCTCCTAAAAAGTATGTTCTCATACAAAAGACTGCTTTGTGAATTATGTTTCAATGGAAATGTATTTTCTTTCGTATTAAAAAGGCGCTATTTTTGGATTAAGGCTGTGAGTTAAAACAAAACTAGTTGTAGAAGTATAGCTTTCAGAAACAAAACTAATTGGTTTTCTATTTAACTTTATCAAATCAAATCCAGTTTTATTTATATAGCACATTTATAAAAGATTTTTGGTCGAGCCAAAGTGCTGTACATATAATAAAAATAGCCTACAGTAGAGACACTTTACAGCAAATACAACAGCACAGATTGTTCAGAATATCAATATGAGAAAAACTTTAGTCACACACTTAAGTTGTGTGACATAGCATTGGTAAAATAAGTCAACATTAACTTTTGGTTTTACACGGGACACAGCTGTCTACTTGGTGAGTGTACTGTTTGTTTAAAACGGGGGTAAATATATTGTCCTCGGAAAGAAAATATCCACCAGCAGCATGTGCTAGGAACTACATTCCACTGAAGACACAGAGACAGGTTTGTGAAAAGTCACATTTGTAGCTATGCTAGCGGGATCCTAATTACATTTTGGATCTCCATGAGGGGGAGCACTTTCCGTGTGGTTTCATTGAAATGTCTCGTCAAAATTGATGTAGTCGCAAAATACCTTTGTGTTTTGAAATTTGAGTAAACCGATCCCAGAATGCTAAACTCCACTGAGGAGATCCAACTGATACATCGAACAAAGGGTTAATCCAATCAAGGGCCGTAAAGAAAAGCACAGTCTCGCCTCGGGGATCAATAAAAGGTTGATCTTATCTGAAATATGTGCAGTAGCTGTAGAGAAACACCCATACCTGTTTGGAGGTCTCTCCAGGACCTGGTACACACTGACTGTGAAGGTCTCGTTCTCGTAGCGTTCCTGGACAACATTTTTATATATCCTGAACTCTGCTGCTGTGACGGCCTCTCCTTCAGGAATACGGGAAAGATCAAATCTGAACTCTCTTCTGTGCTGCTGGAACAGAAGATCCTTCTCCTGATCGACTGTAAGGAGGAGAAAGGAGGTGGCAAATCATCACTTGATTGATCAAAATACTTTTAATTTGGAAGGCTGCACCATTAGAACAAATAACTCACTATTGTTGACTGATATTGCAATTCATTTTATTTTTAATTATTATTATTTATTTATTTAGTTCTGTCTTTGTATACATGTATGTATGTAGGTATGTGTATGTATGTGCATGTGTACATATGTGTGGGTATGTACACACATGTATGTGTATGTGTATATGTGGGTATACATATGTGAGTATATGGGTACATGTATTACTGTTACTATTCTTTATTCCCTTATCTATTAATTTTCTTTTAATATTATCTTCTACATTACTTTACTTTTACCTATACATGTATCTATTTATTTAGTTAGTTATTTAATTTACTAGCTAGGACCGGCAGGGGGGGAAAGGGGAAAAAAAAAATATATATATATATATATATATATTGACTGTATAAATGTAAACTCATTGTGCCTGACTCAATAAAAAAAAGATTAAAAAAAAAAAGATATTGCAATTCAAATGTAATTTATTTCTGAAAGATTATTTACATTAGCATTAAATATATATATTCAAATGATCATGGTGTGATTTTAAAGAGGATCTGTACCCAAAAATGATTTTGTCTGTAGGAGAACCTTTGTAGGCTTGGATCTCTTTGCAATTCAGAATTACATTTTTACATATTTTGTCATTACCAAATAACTCCGATACAAGTTTGATTAATTGTGCAGCCCTACAATGAAACTGCTTCTGACCCTCAGTGGGAAGGTTTGTACATCTAAGGAAATTGCAAACCACTTTGAGTACAATCAGATGGTAAAACCAGTCGGTGGTTGCATATCTGTCAAAGCTGTCGCCAAATCAAACGTTGCTCTGATGTGTGTCACTCTGCCCACATCTCGGAAGTGCTGCGTCAAAAAATAGGAAAAATCCTGCTTCCATGAGTAAAGTGATTGATCTAAACATCACTTAAATGTGCCATACGTGCCAATGTGGGGGGAGTAAAAAAAACACACGCATGGCTCAGTTTGGCTCCCGGTTTAAATTGCACACATGTGCTGACCACAAGAAAAGGCCCGTTAAGGCACTGCCCGGAAAACCACAGCTGCCAGTGTGCTTCTACAAACACACTCACATAAAGTATAGAGAGACTTAACTAGCAGGGGCTGTACCACCCACACATCCCTGATCAGTGTGCCATGGATCACTGGGATCAGAGGTGGAGAGAAACTCGGAACATTTACACAAGGAATGTCCTTAAATATAGTTTCAAGAACATTTCACTGGTATCAGAATCAGAATCAGAATACCTGTATTATTCCCACAGAGGGGACATTTGCAGCGTTACAGCAGGAAAGAGCCACAGACAGTTTAGTGTTGCATATCTTAAATGCGTTAAAAAAGTACTAAGTTATAATATAATAAAAAATATGCTAAAAAAGTACTAAGTTATAATATAATAAACAATAAAGAATTTTTTTTTAAAGATAAAAACTAAAAAAGTTACATAATTTTCAAAAATACAGATCAAAAACAATATATATGGTAAATCTATTCTGCAATAATTCATCTCTAATATTGTTTTACTCTACATTCATCTGGCAGCTTTAGTAATTCTGCAAATTCAGATTAACAAAACGACATCATATCAACTGATCATGTTATTATTTCTTTAGTTTGTTAAGTAATACATAAAATATATATGAATAATTTAAAACAAGCTAATCCCTTACTAGATGCAAGGTTAAAGAGATAAAGAAATGTGTCAATAATAATAGTCCAACATTAAATTATATATTATTCAGAAATGGGACATCATGAAACATAAGTTGTTTTGCTTTTGCAACTTTAAGTATATTTGAAAGATACAAATGTTGTACTTTTGAGTAAATTTCATGATTTTCTTTACTTGTAATTAAGTGTTTCTAGACTGTAGTACGCTACTTTGAATGTAGTTAAATATCCGAGTACTGCCACCACTGGCATCTCCAGTGTTTCATTGTGATTGTTAAAGTAAAGCAGCAGCAGCTGATGGCACCGTGGGGTTCCCAGCCCACCCTGAACCAGCTGAAGCTCTCCAACTGTTAGACTTTCCAAAGTAACGGTGGTCAGAAAGACCCCGAAAGCTTCCTGAAGCTTTCGAGTGTCGTGTTTTTACAGCATGTGTGTATGTCCTTGGAAAGAGCCGCGGAGGTCTCTGGTGAAGGTGTGCGGAGCGGCGATTAGTCACCTTAAACACATCCTGCCCACTGGCGTACAGCATGACATCATCCTGACATCAGGCTGCCTTCCCACTGATGATGGCCCACTATTGTTTCAGTGCAAAGACACACAGCACCTCAACACTAGAACGTTTTCCTGCAAATACACACTGACTCAAAGTCTTCTAAAAACATTTCTAATGACACAAAAGCACACACTTGGTCGTTAAGAGCAGTGCATTCTGAACCCTGCTAGTCATTCGTTTGACCGCAATTAAATGCTGGAAGGGAGCGAGGGCTGTTTTTATGAACGCAATAATTGCTTGTAAGGACTCGGTGTGTTTACGTTAGGGACCATTAGCTGCAGAGATCAGACCTCAGATATGCAAACTTCCCTCTGGGAGGCATTTCAACACTTCACATTACTCCTGACACTGCAGGGCCACACAGCCACGAAGCTATCATTAACCTCTTGCTATTTTATTGTAGAGTTTTGTTTGTTTTTTACAAGTCAGCATGGGTGGTTTGAAGCTGAACAAATAAGAAAAACGATGGCATTTGTGAATAACAGAGACTGATTCAGATTATTTTCAGTCAAGCTCAGACCTTTATTTACTACTGATTAAAATGACTTACTAATCTTTAACTGAAATTAACTTTTTCTCTCTTTCAAATATTTTAATCTCTGCATGAGTTGATTCGTTTGACAGTATTGCTTGCTATTCATACGTTTCTGCGTAAAGATGTGTTTATTTTGCACACATTTTCAAATAATGAGAAAGTTAATGCGATTTTCTGGTGGGCCAAAAGAAATTCTTGGTGTGATCTCCTTATGCTTCCTACAGATCAGCTTAAGCAGGACAAACACATTTCTTCCCGTTCTCAAAAACACAATGCCCCTTCTGTTCTCCACCTACGCGGTCATGTTAGGAGAGCGGTTTTGCACTCTTTCTATTTTAATGAAAGCCATTGACGTGTCTTGTCATTAAGGCTTTTCCCATGCTCTGCAGGTGTGTTGTGGCCAAAGCAGAAAATAAACCCATAGTGAACACATGTCTACATGTCTCCATGGCAGCGAAAACTTCAACATCGGTAAACAAGACAGAGCAGCTACAGCTGATAAGATTGTGTCAGCCCCTGCATTAAATTCACTGTATTCCTTTATAAACAAAGAGGAACTACACATGTGCAAAGCAAAAGCAGCTGCCTGTGTAATGTTGCATGACAATGAGGAGAAAGCTTCCTGCTGGTGGTGCTGAAGAACGACCTGTGGTTTGGCAATCCAACTGAAGTAAACATGTGCAGCCGTGTACTTGTATATGCTTGTGTGCTATGATGTGATTCACTGTGTCTGTGTCGACTACACAAGCTTTTAAATCCTATCCAACAAGGGACAAAAGAGGAGTGAAATGATTCACACTAACTTTTCCTAATCCTTTTTCTTTAACATAAATAATCTCACTTTAAAAGGGATAATATGATTTGTGTGCCGCAAGGAGTCCCTCTATAAAAACAATGTTAAAAAGGCAGTTTGGTGACGTTGTGAACTAGCGTGGGATCATAAGAGTTGTTGACTTCAACACCTTTGCAGTAGACTTCTCACATGTTTATCGTCTAGAATTTTGGGCCAGTAGCTAATTTATTCACAGGGGTATCCTTCTCTCCAAAACAAATGGACCCGGTGATAAGACTAAATAAAGATAATTTGTGTTAAAGGGTTTTCCACAGACAACTTTCGGTGGACAAAGGACGTCCAGAAGGGGCTACGTGCCGAGATGCTATTAACATTTTCTCAGCTTGTTTCTCTAAATATTCAGATGTTCAGGGGGTTTTACCACGGGCCAAATTGTCGGCAAAAGGTCTCCAAAACAAACAAAGCCAGTGATCAAAACTGGATTAAAGAAATGTGAATAGTAGTTTCATGTAAAAATGTGTGTGTCTCCAAAGATGCTGGGCAGATGGGGGCGCTAACGTTGATTAACATATGTTTCTGATAACTTAAAGGAGGGGTAGGTAAGTTTGAGAAACCGGCTCGAGATACACTTTTTGTTATATTCCATGGAATGCTCTTAATATCCTGATAGCAATGCATATTCTAAGTGCTTTGAAAAAAAATCCATAAAAAAAATTCATCTGTGGAAGCCGTAATAAACTACGACCAATTATTTTAGCCGGGCCGGCTAAAATAACTGGTTGGCTGACCTGTCTGTCAGCCTTCAATCTCGTGCACACACACACACACACTCATGCAGTCATTGCGTGCCGTCATTGGGCGTGTTTCCTGTCAGCTGTTGCTCAATCGGCAGCAGCAGCCGCTGCAGGGCAGTTTCACCATGGCAGAGTTTTCTTCAACATCGTCTACCGGTCGCAAAAGAAAAACTGTAATGGAGCAAATTATGAAGAAAAAGAAAGTGGAAACTAGGAGAAGTCAAACCAGAGTCAATATCGGAGTTGCTTTTCAACTATGGCGACTATTTACGGAGCACACCGAGCTGATATGTAACGTTACCGCAGCCTGCTCTAGCTGACGTAACATTTGTAATACATTTTCTCAAAACAAACATGCTAGCTTCAAAAATATAAGCACTGACAATAACTGTGTTATACATTTGTTTTACATTCATTATCATGATCTTGTGCGCGTTCATGTGTGTTGGAGGAGGTGCTCTGTAGGAAGTCTGAAGGAAGGGGCGGATTCTTTTCGGTTGTGTACTTTGGAATTTTTGTGCACCCGAGGCGGTTTCTCAAACTTACCTACTGCTCCTTTAAGTAGTTAAAAACAACCAAATTCTTAAAAGTGTAACTTTAAAATGTGGCTCAAAACTCGATACATTGTCTATTTATGACAGCTTTTGGTGGCCACCACAACGCATATGGAACGGGGGTAAGTAAAAGTTGTTACCTTTAGTTAAATGTTGGAAATCTCTAGGTTTGAAATTCAACGTAAACCTTTGGAATAAAAGTAAGAACACAACTAAAAAAACTCTGTAACATAGGTCTAATTAATGAAGGGGTTTTGTTTTGAAATTACATGTTATGCCCTTATTAATTAAACTGATTAATCTTTAAAATAATCATCTAAAATCGTATTCTATGCTCTGTCCACCTGCAGGATATACCTGGGTCAGTGGGAGACGGGGCTCCACGGCAGCTCCCCTCACACTGGAAGCTGTGGTCTTTGGAAGGGAAATACCATAATCCACTTCGCTCTTGAAGCGATCATCCAGGGACCACCAAGTAAGAGTCACTGCAGCACATTGTGCAAGCCCCAGCTAAATACTCTGCCAATCATCAGCACAGGAGGCCGGGGTGGACCGGGAGAAAAAATAATACATTGTGTCCTTTCTTTCCTCCTAACTTGACATGATCAAACTCCTCAGATGTGGAACCGAATAAATCTGCTTTGAGTTTTCAGAAACAATGTTTCCAGATCTCATTAGCTTAAGACCCTCATGACCGAGTACATACAATGTAATGTCGATTTATTGCAGACTCCAAATGTTTTGTATTGACAACACATTGATGGGCTGATCGAGAAGAAAATACTCTAAATGGGTCTTTAGTTCAGTCTCAATAACACCCAGACAAAAGGGAAGGTTACAGGTTTCTTGAAACGATCTCAGATTAACTAACTTCATCTCGTCAGGTTGACCTCTAACCCTCCTCCTGAAGGACATAAAGAAGACACAGGTTGATTTTGGATGAAACCACATCCGGATAAGAGCCACAGGCACCGTGCCGTCTACTGCTTCACTATAGTGATATCAGAGCTGCCTAGGATCTCCAAGGGAAACAAAGGCAGGATTTGCCTTTTATAAATTCAATAATGTCTGAGTGAGCCCCTGCTCTCACCTGTGACCCATGTGATTTGTGCCGCCCAACACAAACACACAAACAGACGCATAAATGCAGGAATGCACTGCACACACACATGCCCCTGCACTATCAGAGGTTACCCCAGCAACATGTGTTTGGATGCAGTTTGTATCTTGATCTTATAGTCAACTTGTGTCTCTTTCCCTAGGGGTTTAGAAATGCCCGTTCAATTCCTAGTCATGCGAAACAAAGCCATGCTAAAGCCTCTCCCCCAGAGCTTTGAAGGGATTCTGGGGAAATCGGATACAGGCATGTTGTTGTCATAACATTTACAGCTCGGAATGCATAATGCCTGATTTCAAGTGAGGAAAGTGACCTAAAAGCCACACTGGCTAACACACACACTCTTAACTAATGCACTGCGTATATGGCTTTGTAAGACTTGGTAATGGAAAGCATTTTAATCCTTGAATCTTAAGTTTATACAACGAGAAAAACAGAGAAAACGTAATCCCTTTTCTTTGGTTGGATGCCATGTATTCTTTCCTTATTTCATCAATATTGTAAGTAGCGTTGTGTCTCAGTGTACTCCTGTACTGTCTTGTTGTTCTTTGGAGCTGTGTGCCTCATTTCTGCTCAAGTTACATTTCCATTTGGGATAAACAAGTATACTGCATCTCATCTTATCTTGATTTGGATATTTTACAAATAATTAATAATTGTTTATTTTCATGAATTATCATCAAAGTTAAGTCCCTCTTACACAATCCATATATACTAAAACAAATAGTAAGTTCAAATAGTAATAATGTGTTATAAAAGGTATAAACAATATATAACTTACCCAGATTGACAAAACTCATCACCGTGTCTGCGTCATCCAGGAAGCGGCTGTCCTGCGGGGTCATCATGGGGGAGCCCTGGGTGGGTAAAGCGGGCTTGTAGTAAGAGTATCCGGGCGGCTGTGCATCTGTGGAGATGGTGTTGTACAGGTCCAGCATGAACATCGGGGCAGCGGTGTGTTTGGTGTTGACGTGCGGCCGCGGCCGGTGCGGCAGCCCCAGGATGGAGAGGATCTCCCGTTGCATCTCCCTGCGCTCCTGGCTCCGCAGTCGCCGCTGGATGAAACTGGAGTGCACCTCGTTGTCCACGGAGAAGTTGGAGAAGGCGACCTGCGTGGCAAACACGCAGTAACTCCAAGACAGGAGGGTTGTTACCGTCGCCAGGACGCGTGTCTCCATTTTACACCGATTTTACGCACGACTACGGTCGAAAGAAAATACTGGAGATGCGCAAGCTACATAAGTAGTTTCTCTGCTAATAATAGGAATAAAAAACAATACCTTTATCAACTCAGAGTATCATTGCTTCATCATCTTCTGGTCTTGGTGCGATATGGTAGTGCACTCCTCTTGATGGCAACTTGGGAATGGATTTTCATTGAGGCGCTGTGTCAGGGGAGGGGCAGGAGGGGTTTAAAATGGGATAAACCACTGGCAACATTTGGAGAGTGTGTGTGTGTGTGTGGGGGGGGGGGGTGGTCCTTGTCCTATCATGAAGTGCACTTCTCTGTCTTGGTAATAAGGTAGGGGTGTGGACCTTTCAAAACCCAAGTGTCCCATCACTGCATCCTTTGTTGGGACATGACTGTTGTTGGCCAATGATGAAAGTGGACTTTTTTCTCTGGTAGTCTATTCTTTTTTTTATAAGCAGCAGCTCTGTTCTGGAAATCAACATCAAAACACCTTTGTATTTGTGTCCAAATTCTGTTTTGCTTTTAAATCTTGAACGTTTTAATGTATTGCACTGTGACTCTACTGTGCACATTCCAAGTAAAAAAATGCCTAATGATGAGTCTAAAGGTAAAGAGGGAAAATCCCCTAATCCCTTTTTCTACGCAGACACCTTTGAACTCAAACAATAAAGTCGGGCCCACCCTCATTGTGGAGGGGTTTGAGTGATCAGCAGTACAGACACGTGAAGGGACATGCCAATAGCCCCCATGAATTACTACAACAATGTGTAAAGTACTCCACTGTGACTTTAATAGAGCGTTAATGGGGGTGGGAGTAAACAATGAATGACAAAGCAACAATCCTATCCTGAAGTCAAGATAATACGTGGGTTTTACTCTGTTGGAAAAAGATGACTCGATCTGCACATACACCTCGAGGAAGTTAATGTGTCATAACCACAAACTGAAATTACCTTTTACAAATGTGCATGTTTTTGTATATAGTAACCATTGAATAACCCATAAATGGACTAAAAACACACAACCAGATTTCCATTTGCACTATACACTAGTCACTTGAGATGTTGTTTTTTCTCTGGAAAAGGTCACTTAAGCTCATCCCTGCAACCTCCTGAAGTCCTCCTCCACTACAAACATTTGACAACATACCTACTACCTAAGAAATAAAACTATGTTATGCTCAAGGACTCTTCTGCAGCGTTAATGCATTTCAACAGATCCTATAGTTTACTTTACAGTCTAGCCACATCATCTTCCCACGCAGTAGATCTGAAGGAGCTTTTACATTGTCGCAGACTCACAGCAGCTACGCACAACTCTCAACCTTAGGAATGTACTGAATCTCATAATTTAATTTCTGCACCATATTCTACTAATTTGCCTAATGTTTACTGACTGAGTCCAATAAGAATCAATCATTACATCTCCCATTGGAGCTTCAACCATAATATGTGTCACACAGTTTGGCTGCTCAAAAGAAGTACTGAAAACTGCTCTGTTTTGTCAACATGTATTAGAATACTGTGAAACAGTGGGTTTGTATTGATCCTGCACAACAATAAATCCCACAGGGAAAGTGAGGCAGGATGCACTTATATTATTATTTTGTAAATGTCATTCAGATTATGTGTGCATGCAAAATCTAAAATTAAATAAATAACAAGGACAACCTGCGGTTGTTATCAGTGTTGGAAAGTAGGCCCGCAAAAGTGAATTTACTAAAGTAGACCACAGTAAAGTATAATTTAGTAAAATTATGAGGTCATGTAGGCTACTTTACTTGAGTTTTTCCAACTGATGCTACATTATAGCTATTTGTAGTTCAGTTGGAAATATTTTAGGCTACATTTTGATCCACCAGATTAATCTAAAAGTTAAAAGTTATTCTTAGTTACTTATTTAAAACACAGAATCACTTTATAAAGTCCAATCTCAAAGCCAATACAGTAAAGTAATTGAAAGGCTTATTATTCATGAACTGCAACATTAAAATACTGCTTGTGAATGCATAAATCCATTAGCCTAGCTAAATGCTAACACCCTTGAAATAGCCACTCTAGATGGGAAGGCCTACCATATTACTTTTGCTACCTAAGACACATTTCGACAGGCTTACATATTTGTTATAACATATTTTACATTAATTAAATTGTGAACCGAAGGTATTTTGTAGTTTGCTGTTGTGTTACTTCTGCTGTATTAGCCAAGTAAAGGATATATGAGTAGGGTACTTCTCCAGAAGGTATTTCCCACATTGCATGATAAAGTATGGTGTGCACTTCACTGGTATTGTGCATTATTGTGGCAGACAGGTGAGGGAACGTTGGGATACATACTGAATGAACTACAGGCGGTGAGGAACCATGGTTAACGAGTCTACACTTTGTCCACCATGATGCCCCTGCCCTGTACTGAGTAAACTAGCGAGGAGCAGACACTCACCTGAGCAGTAGACACCACACTGTGACAGTCCATCTGATTACAGTCAGACACTGCCTTCCAGCGCTCACTCTGGTCATTGCATGCTTCTGCCTTTACCAGGGCCAACATACGTCACCAAACTGCGACATACTGAGGAACTAGCGCCACATTTTCGATGCGCCAAATTATATTGGCATTTTCAGCGTTTAGGCTCATCGCCATCATTTAACATATCTGGGGTATGTATGTTATTCTAATTATAATACATTTCTCCACATGTTATAATGTTTAAATACGGTGTTTGATTTTGCAGCCGAAATAGCATTAGCTTGCTGCCATAGTTGACGGTGTCTAAAACAAATTAGCTATGCTTAGCTAACGTTTAGAAACGCTGTTATTTGTTGACCTCCCCTACTTAGAGCACAAATCTCACTTAATGGTATCTTAAACACCACACATGGCTAAACTGCCCACTTGTCATACTAACATGGAAGCTAACGCTAGCATTTATATGCTAGCAGCCGTTAATGATAAACGTTAGTTAGCTTTAACATTAGCATCGTGTTTTTAAGTGGCCAATGTTTTGGTTTGCGGTACCCAGTTTTTCCTGATACCTTACCTACATCGTTGTTGATAAGCTTGCTAACTGAGTGCTATGATAACGGTCTTGGTATTGGTCATGTTAGATGTTCCTGTATTGGAACACTATTTACCTAACGTTTAAAAAACATACAGTAGTTTCTTGCTTCCACGCCCTTTTCGGATTGAACCCTACATCCAGTTTGCATTACTTAACTTTCGTTACATGTTATCACGGTGTGTCTTTTTCTGATACTAATGAACATATTACGTCACGTCTTGCTTCTCTCTCAGGCGTACATTGGCGTTAAAGTACTATGAGTTTATTTGGGACAACCTCCGGGTTTGGAGCAGGAGGGACAGGTGTCTTTGGAAATGCAACAACAGACAGCCACAATCCCATGAAGGTAAACAAGCAAGAGTACAGGACAAAAGCATTAAATATTATAAATCGTTGTGATGACTGACTGAAAACTGTGCCTTCGCATGTAAATGTTTTTCTTCTTTTTGTCTTGTAGGATGTTGAAGTGACTTCACCTCCAGATGACAGCATCAGCTGTCTGGCTTTCAGTCCTCCCACCATGCCAGGGAACTTCCTTATTGGAGGATCCTGGGCCAACGATGTGAGCTTTTGTTCATCATAGTATTTGTGTACAATTTAAGATTATGGCTGATATTCTACCGTACACAGTTGTATATTGATTTGTTTGAAGATTTTGGATGATCATCGGAATATGAAGTTTGAGTACAGTTAATGTTCAGAATGATCCTGTCACACTACTTCTGAAATGCACAACAGTGTATATTATGCTCACATGTCAACACAGTTTAACAATGTTTTATATTGTAACCTTAGGTCCGGTGCTGGGAGGTTCAGGACAATGGACAGACTGTCCCAAAAGCCCAACAGATGCACACGGGTCCAGTTCTGGATGCATGCTGGAGCGACGTAAGTCTCATCAACGAAGTAACTCAAGCTCTGCAGTAGATGCTGTCTGCTGGACCGTGGAATAATTTATGATGTGCTATTGTCATTATCCAGGACGGGAGTAAAGTCTTCACGGCTTCCTGTGACAAAACAGCCAAGATGTGGGATCTTAACAGCAATCAAGCAATGCAGATTGCACAGGTAGGATAAGAGTTTACAGATCAATTGTGTCGTCATAACAATGAAACACAATCATCTTACACCCTTCACCATTTCTCCTCTCAGCATGAGGGCCCGATCAAATCAATCCACTGGATAAAAGCCCCGAACTACAGCTGCATCATGACTGGCAGTTGGGACAAAACACTGAAGGTACAGCAGCACATTTCAACACATTGTTTTCATTCTGTTGCATTTAGGGTGCTAAGAACATCTGAAAAAATGACAACAAGCCAATGAAAAAATGACCAACCATTGTGTTTCCAAAACAGATTTCTAGTTAACTAGATTTACATTCACATCCGGACCATTATTTGTTATCAACAATTGCCACTATTAGGACTTTTCTCCTTGATGTATCTAAACATGACTTTTATGTTTTTCTCTTTAGTTCTGGGACACCCGCTCTCCCAATCCCATGATGTCTCTGCAGATGCCGGAGAGAAGCTACTGTGCAGATGTTGTAAGTGGGATTACAAGTACAACATAAATTGTCATACGTGGTAAGAACATAATTGAATATATAACTTTTTGTGTTATTTTTAACCTGTCTGTCTGTTATATGCAGGTGTACCCCATGGCGGTGGTGGCCACAGCTGATAGAGGCCTGATAGTTTACCAACTGGAGAACCAACCCTCTGAGTTTCGCAGAATAGACTCACCTCTCAAACATCAGGTGAATTCTCCTCATCAATTAAAAAATATCTCTTCTCTTTGTCTTTTCCCAATCCTACACTAATATACAGCTGGATTCCATTTCTGGTTAATATATAGACTATGACATTGTACTCCTCATGCATGACTAACATGCTCTTCTGCCCTGGCTCTGTAGCACCGCTGTGTTGCCATATTCAAGGACAAGCAGAACAAGCCCACAGGCTTTGCACTGGGAAGCATTGAGGGCCGAGTGGCTATCCACTACATCAACCCTCCAAACCCGTAAGTGTCTAAAACAATCCATTTCTACCAAGTGAATGAATTTTGGAAGTCTTGCTAAAGGTGTTTAATTTATTCAAGTGAAGTGCAGTCACTATTATTTAGTTACTACATCATTTAAGAGACACTGCTCTTTCTCTCAAAGTCCGGAAGCAACATTAATGACATGAGTGTGTTTCCTTACTCCTTTAGAGCCAAAGACAACTTCACCTTTAAGTGCCACAGGTCGAATGGAACCAACACCACCACTCCACAGGACATCTATGCTGTAAGTTGTTCCGAATTTTTAACAGTCTTGACATTTTCAACAAAGTGTATGCTTTGTGCTGTTAAATTATGTTTTACGTAACATATTTGTGTCGCAACATTGAGCGATTATACCAGTTTTAGGACTCAAACTGTTGAATAGTCTACAGTAGGTGGATTTAATAACAGTAGTTATGGATGTGTTAGATCTACATTAAACACAACTAAAATTCATGAAATTAATTAAACTTGTGATAATCCTATGTAAGGTGATTTTTGCAGTAAAACGTAATGTATTTTAAAAGTGTTTAATTTAGCACAATATTCAATATCTAAGATTAATGAAAATATGGATTAAAATGAGATTTAGTTTAGTTGGTCATACTCACTCAGATTAGGGCTGCACGATTTTGAAAAAAACTGACATTGCGATTTTTTCCCCCCTGCGATATATATTGCGTTTTTTTTAACTACCGTACTTTCCGGACTATAAGCCGCTACTTTTTCCCCACGCTTTGAACATCGCGGCTTACACTACAGCTTCAAAAAAAGCTTGGAGCTGGGCGTGTCTGAAGCTTGGGGATTTTATTCGAGCCCCGCAACCAACAACCAATCACATGAATGTCCCACCCCGTTTACGTAGTGTTAACATAGCTAGCAAGCTATGCTTGGATATACTGGATATAAAATCCCCAAACAGGCGAAAGCCTACCAGTTTCACCCACTGTCTCTGCCACCTCCCCCCATGCCTGGTTCCTCCGGTTGTATCCCGGTAAGTTAATAGGGACTGGTCATACAAAACCGGGTGATTTGCTACGGCGATAATTAGTTTCTCCTCCATCTGTTTTTGAAATATAGAAATGAACAGCGGGATATCTCTCCCAGCTTAGACGCGGTTTGATTGGCTAGGACTTGAGCTGTCAGATTTTCAGAAACGGGATTTGATTGGCTGGCGCTGGCTCAGCCACGCTACCCACAATTGGTGACCGACCAGTGGGTGCGGCTTATATACAGGTGCGCTTAATAGTCCGGAATTTACGGTATATTTAACCGGATGAAGGATTTTAGTCACGGACGTCTGGATCTTAACTGGTTGACTCATCATACCTTAAGTCATGATCTAACATGTCATGATAATGCAGGTTGCTTACCCTCAAATAAGGGGGTTCATCTGTGAATGAAGAAGAGTGGTGTCTAGAAGGGATCCAAGAGATTAAACGTATTACATTAAACTATAGGAAGCTTCATTATCACATATGGGAATTAACATACGTGACAAAATAGGTCATTTAACTTTTTATTCCACAATTAAAACCTTTTTTGTGCAAATAGCAGCAAAGTAGTGGACATCTTTTAAACAACATTATAAAAATAAAATGAAGAACAGCTATACACCAGCTCCTTTATGCCGTTTTGAACCTTTCTCATATGGTGTAGCACCGGCAAAGGCATCTGAAATAGTTGTTTGCTGTGCATGCAGAGCCTGCATGTCACTCCACTCGAGTACCCCTGACATGAGAGCCGCGCAGGTTTTCCTTTTGTAGCAAGCAGCAAAATAATTGTAACATGACGTGTTTGAGTTAATTTACCTACTTAATATCAAACGCCCTAAAAAAAAACTAACCTAACTACTAACCTAGTTCAAAGATGTCCTCATCCCTCACCCGAATCCCTTGTTCTCCCATCAGGTCAATGCCATCTCCTTCCATCCTGTCCACGGCACTCTGGCGACTGTGGGCTCAGACGGGCGCTTCAGCTTCTGGGACAAAGATGCCCGCACCAAGCTGAAGACCTCGGAGCAGCTGGACCAGCCCATCACTGCCTGCGCCTTCAACAGCAATGGCAACATCTTTGCATACGCCTCCAGTTACGACTGGTCGAAGGTAAGAGGAGTAACATGTTGACAAAAGCTGTTATCAGGTGGTGCTCTCATTACAATAGTTAAAACAGTGCTTCTCAAACTTTTTTCAGTAATGTACCCCCTTTGAAACATTGACCGACCCCGAACATTTTTGATCGAAAAAGCCTATACAAATAATTCCAATATAGTGATGTTCCCTCAGTGTGTGATTTATTAACTCCTTCGTGCATGCATTACAAAAAACTAAGGATATTTCCATTTTATGCATGAAAAAAAATAACATCACGACATTTTTTTAAACTGATTTTTCCAAGGACTTTTTCAACTGAAGTAATATCTGTTTAACCAATTAACAAAATGATATATTATGCAAAACTATAAAATACAATACACACATTTGACATGTTTATATGAGGACCCCCTTGGTGGTTCTAGGAATATTTTATATAAAATTGTGTTTTATTTTTGTAATCATGCATGGTCCGCGTACCCCCATTTGAGAATCACTGAGTTAAAACCATAGACTGTATATATAAAGGTTAAAACATGCAACTCTAGCCTTTTCTAATATTTTCTATTTTGCTCTGTTCTTCTTCTTTATTCCTAAGGGACATGAGTACTACAACCCCCAGAAAAAGAACTACATCTTCTTGAGGAACGCTGCCGAGGAGCTGAAGCCTCGGAACAAGAAATGGTGAGAGCTGAATATGTTCTATGAACCTGGAGGCTGCACTTATTGCACAGGGCTGCCCCACTTCCTGAATACCCATGTGACACCCATTTGGGCCTTTACAGGCACCCTATGATCCCTGGCATGCATGAATGTAGGCAGTTGCAATACACATGATCTGACAGGTAGCCTAATTGTATGGCAATGCACTGACCTGAGTGAAGGCATTTTTAAAGCAGTTGTAATTGCTGTAATTGTGTAAACCAGCTGCATTTGCATTTTCACAGTCAGGAATTTTGAGATGAAGCCTGCTGGTTTTTTAAAAGAATGTAGCTTTTAACCATTGTATTTATTGGCATTACACGGTATTAAATGACTGTTATTTATTAAAATATGGATACAATGAAAATATTTGAGATATTCAACCTATGCAAGCCTCTGTGGTTTGTGTCTGCTGAATAGTGATATTGTACTGTTGGTTCCGTGCCCAAAGGGACACAGTGAACACCCTTTCAGAAATAAACAACAATGTTCCCACAATGTTCTTTGTGACTGACTGCTGCCTCCTGTCTCTAGATTCATCGTGCCAAGTCGCATCTCTTGTGGGGAAATGCGGAAGACCTGCTGCTTTAGTGTGTGTCAACGCTCGATGGCAGACTCCCTCCTTTCACCTGGACCAATGGCGTGGTGCTGCGTACTGGGCATGGACCAATCAGAGGGGCCTACCCAACCTGGCGTTGATGATCTCTGCGTGACAATTGGTCGTAGAGGTCATCAAAGAAAGGGGGGGCTTTATATGTCACTTATGTTGATGTTCCGATTTCTTTTTTTTTTGTCTAGCTCCTCATTTTTTACAACTCTCCAAAGACTTTTCATTCTCTTCTGATTTGCTGTTACTTCGTCGTTAAGCTCCGTGAAGGAAACTGGGATGTCAAATAAATTAGTGTGTACTATACATTTTGAACATGTTTATTCCAACCTGAAGGGAGGAGGTTAAATTCCTGTATAAATGTCTTTGGGGGATTCACAGACCTGTATTGTGCATGCGAAACCATGAACCACTATCTCATGTTTCAGCTGTAAATCTGTTCATCACGCGGTTCTCTAACACTGGAATTATCACAACTTAAAAATGATAAACGTTGGACAACATCTGTATCACACACTTCTCCTGTCTGCTTGTTTTAACCTAAATTAACCAGCAGGTGGAGCTTTTTCTCCTTTCATTGTCTCAACTGCAGCAGTTACCTGTGGAAGAGTCAAAGAGCTGAGGTCAGAGAGCTAAGCAGGACAAATGAGATCAAAGCATGACATGGGGCTTCTTCGTCCAGGTTAAACCTCTTTGACAGGGATACACAGCTGGAAATAAGGGGATTTATCAAGAGGATATGAATGAGGCAGCACGGGCAGGCACAAAGGCCATGTGTGAAAAGTGAACTAGTTCATAGAGGAGAAGGTGTGAATGAAATGCCTTTTTATTGCAGTCATTAGAGTATCACCTCACTGTTAGCCTGACCGTTAGTACTTAGCAGTGGAACTCCAAGGCTTCGAGGGTGGGAAGATTTGCCGCTGCCACAGTTCACCGGCTCCTTTAAGCTTTCATGGGGTCACTAGTAGCGCTCCTCTAGACCCCTGTCTCCTGTACTGTTTCAACATGCTGTACTGAGTTTATTTTATCTAATTCATTCCTCTAACTTGAATGATCATGAATTAACCTGAATTACTGTCTCGAAAAATCACAGAAAAGTAATATTTATTTGTACATTTAGGTAAGCTAACTGTTGGATTGACCTGTTGCTTTTCTCCCTCTGACCTGCACAGAGGTTTATCAGTGTTTGTGAGTAACATGTAGAGACGCGTAGAAAGCATTACTGACAGTGGAAGTATTAAGCTCAAGTGCACCCTTGACCTTTTTTTTTGTTTTTGCAAAATATGCCAATCATTTGCTTTTATGATGGGCTGATAAAAGGTGGCCTGTTGTGGCAGGCCCAATTAAATGTGCCGTATTGTACTCTTAACCAGTTTATTTTACAAAGAGCCTTAAAGCTATGGGTACCAGGTTAGACTTTGATATTGCTTCTTCAAAGGGAAGTTGGGTATAATCACTAACTTTATATAACCACAGTAGATTTAAAATGAGTCCCAATGGTATGTTGTTCTATAACACAAACACAACTCTCATAGAATAAATTGTGAGGTCACATAAGTAAGGTTTTCTTAAAAAAAAGGCCTACATAAAGAATATTTAGAAGTTAACACTGTCTGAGGTTTGATTTCTCCTTATGTGTATTAGGGTATTTTAAAAGTAAAGAGTAAAACGCCAGCATAATATATTATAAAGTTAGGATTAATAGCTTATTGTGTTTTAGCTGAAGTGGTGTGGTTTCGACTGTCCTTTTGTTTCAGCTGCACGGCACTGTTGCTTCCTGATATGTGCCATGTCACGATGGTAAAAGTGAAGTAACAACAAAAGCATAATAAGCAGACATTAACTACTGCTTGTACAAGTTTAAAAAAACGTTATTTGTAATAAGTGGACACAATGACTTCCTTATTACAGCAGAAACATGCACCATGTGGTGGAGCCGCGCTTTCTGCCGTACAGTACGGGCTTTTCTTTGTGTCGTAAAGGACAAAAGCAGGTGCAGCACGGAGCCGGGGAAGGCGGACCAATGGGAGGAGCGGCTGCTAAAGTTGGCATTTGGCGGTGATGATGATTGGTTAAGAGTTGGAAGTGGGCGTGGTTTCAGTTGTGGCATATAAAAGCTGCCGGCACTTTTTTCTTTAGTGTCAAAGAAGAAGCAATTTGTTTCGACGCAACCAAGAGGAGCTCAGGCGCAGTTGTCATCAGGTTGCTACAACTTTGAGCAAAGGTCACAACACGATTGGAAAACTGCGCCATAATATAGAGCCGTTTTTGTTTTACAGATGCTGGGACATTGTTGCATCGCTTAGTTTATTTCCTGCGTGCCTCCGGTCCTCTCCCCCGGCTGACCAATGCTTCTGCATCAGTACATGAACGGAGCCCTGGAAGTCATGCATCCCTCAGCGATACAGAAAGACACTACGTTTACCAAAATCTTTGTCGGCGGGCTGCCATACCACACGAACGATGCCTCACTGAGAAAATACTTCGAGGCCTTTGGGGACATTGACGAGGCTGTGGTGATAACGGACCGACAGACCGGCAAATCCAGAGGATACGGATTTGTGAGTACTTTGACCGCCGTGCACCAACATGTAGCACTCGTTCACAACTTTAAATACCATCAGACCACATTACAAGCTACTCTTTATTTTTTATTTTATTCTGCCATAGATTTCTACTAAATTGTCATTTAAACATGCTTGTTTTCAGAGTATACATTACATTTGCTTGCCTTTTTATGTGTCTCCCTTTCTTAATATGAGTATTCCTATCAACAAAACATCCATTCTCGTTTTATCTACTGTGTGTAGTCATTCAGATACATGTCAAAGGTAATCCTCCACTGAGGCTCACTGAAATAATTGCAAAGCATCTCTGCTTTTTCGCCTGGCTGACTGTTATTTTAGCTTAATGAGGATGAGGGTTCACACACGTTGATGGGTAACTAAGAAGATTATATTTCAACATATGCCTCATGTCCATCCCCCCCAATGCATCCCCCCTCACTCACCCCTGAGCAACCCAGTGTGTGTGTGTGTGTGTGTGTGTGTGTGTGTGTGTGTGTGTGTGTCAGTCTGCACTCCTTGCTTTATATGGTTATTTTGGAGCAGTGTGGAGGATGACCGTGCACACTCTGCCTTCCTTTGTCAGGGACAAGAGCAGTCAGCCGTAGCACATGATTTGCATCACATCTTGGCTGCTGAGATAGAAAATTCCTACGTTAACAAATTGTCCTCTCAAATTTGTGTTACATGTCCCCTTTGATCGTATCTTTTTTTCAGTCTTGTGTGGACAGTCCAAGCCATATAAAATACTTGGAAGCTAATATATAAACTGAGGTTCACCTAGTCTTGACTGGCTTTCTGGACTTCTGGTGGGAAAAGTGCCGTTTACCACAACATTAATCACAACTTGATCTTGGCTGAAGTTGCCTTAAGTCAGATGTCTAATTTTAAAGCTACAATAACAGATGGCGTTATCCTGTTAAAGTTAGACAAAGATGGTTATTCTCTCACTGTCACAAAGAACAGGAGCAGCATGAAAAAAATGCAAATATTTACCAGAACTTTGAAAAGAAGCATCAGCAGCACTAATGCACTGTCGGGCCAAAGAAGGAATGGAAAACTGTTATGTGTGCATGTTTACTTCTGAAGGGGGAATCGTAAGACAATTGCTCTGGGTGTGTTTACACATCAGCTCCCTGGGGAAAAGCCGTCTTGTGTCTTTAACGGCTGTGTGTGGAGGCCGGTGATTCAGGTTAGACAGGCTCGGGGCCATGTGGGTGCTGCCTGGGACATGTTGAGCATAACCGAGGAAGATCAGCACTTTCTAGTTTTTGTGTGCCAAGAGGAGACATGCTTCTTCTGATTGCTCTAGTCAAAGAGATAGCTGGCAGCAGGAGGGGAGGGGAGGGAGGGAAGCACCCAAAAGCTGAGCGCACCTTTTTTCTAAACACACTTTAGAGGTGGATTAGGAGAACCCCCCCTCTTCACAGTGTAAACACAGCCTTGTTCCTTCCTGTGTGTTCACAACACAGGCCCTGGAGTGGGCTTTGTTCCGGATCCCTACACTATGAAGAGGCTTTTTTTTAAAACGTCCTCTTAAACAATGCAAGAGGTGGCCTATATACACTGCTCTGTCCACATGGAAAGGTGACAGAAGCCTCCGAGTTGGCAAAATGTGGCAATCTAAACAGAAGGACCCGTCTAATGCCAGGAGGCAGAGAGGAGGACGAGGGGTGGGGGGGACTTAGACCGATCTTCTTAATATTTTGTCCCTAATTGGATAAGCTCCTTGTAGCTCTTCCCAGAACCATATTTCGGCTGAGTGGCTGAGTGGCTGAGTGGCACTGCTGCTGTGGGCAGTTTTCAAAGCTTATCATTGTTCTTTGTTTGTAGTTTTCTTCAGATGAACGGAAATCTCAACAGTGGGAAACCTGTAGGGGGGGGATTTTTATGATAAGGCAAACAGACCAAGTCCTGTTAAGTTCAAGTGTTTTTGTTTAGCTTGACCAGTTAATGTATAACCACTAACCAGCCGTCTGACCCTGACTCCAGATAATGATTTTTGTTCCTGTGAGACCTGGTTGACAATTCTGACTTTGTTACCAGGTGACGATGACAGACCGAGGATCAGCAGAGAGAGCCTGCAAGGATCCCAACCCCATAATCGATGGCAGGAAGGCCAACGTGAACCTGGCCTACCTGGGGGCCAAACCCCGCAGCATTCAGACAGGTGAGAGAAATATTGGAGGTCTCCTAAATCAACAAATAGTTTGTGGAACAAGGTTTGTAAAAAGCCTTGACTCATAATTGCTTGATTTTTAAATGTTTGTGTTCTTGCATCATATCATGATCAAAACGTACAGTTGAGTCACATTTGAATACAATTACAAAGTTAGAACTTGCATTTATTGCTATGGGTTAAGAGTTATTCTTCAATCTTTATCTTGTGCAATTGTAATGATGATAAAGCTTTGATAATGGGCCTTGAAAGTATCTGAATTGTACTCTTGAAAAGCTATACAAACCAAGGTTCAAATAATGATACTTCCTTTCTCAACCAATGGTCATACCAGCATAAAACACATGACCTAAGATATGAACGAACACACAAACCTGGTTTAAAAACTACCCGTGTCCAGGCAGCCTTGGTCCAATACCACAATCCATACCATCCATATGCAGCATATTTCATATTTACATACTAAATAACTCGGTTTCTCCAATGCACACATGCTTTACTGTTGCTTATTGCGCATTTGTAACTGTTGTTCCATCATTGGTAGGTTAGAAACAGACGCTGCCTCTGTCTCTCGCTGTACCCTCTGTGTATTGTTCTCTGGTCCTCCTCTGTAAATGCAAATGTGTGTGTCTGACAGCCAGCCTCCTATCTTGCAGGCATATCCATCGGAGTGCAGCCCATTCACCCAGCACTCATCCAGAGGCAGTATGGGTAAGTGAGCGGGAGTGGGCGATGTTGTATATAACTGTGTGGGACGCCACTGGGCCTCCATTTACTTTGACAAACAGGGCCTCTGGAAAGTACATGTCAGTTTCTGTGTCCAGATGCAACTCCAGAAGTATCCATTAGCATTTTTGAGTTTTGTAGGGCCGGGTGATGTTTCGCACATCTGTGGTAATAGAAAAGCATTCCAGAGGTGAACGTGTGACTCTCTTGTGTCAGACAGGAGCCCCTCGTGTTGTACCGGGCTCCGTCACTAAGAAGGCCTGCTACAGGTGGATGTGTTGTAGGAACAGCCTGGAGAGCGTCTAGGAGCCATGGTCTGTTAAACGGCTAATGAGCAGCCTCCGCACCCCCCCGCAGCTCGGATATCATCCCTCACCACCACTCGTGTTTTACACACCAAACCTCAGATCTGTCTGGGAGATAAGAATAGTCGAGTTGACTCTAGAAAAAGTGGTTTTGTGTATAGGTTTTGATACATGGTGCTTATAGAAATACAAACTAACATTTCTAGCTAAAGATATGAGTGGTATTCATCATCAGATTAAACAGAAAACCATTTTAAAAAACAATGTTAAACAGCTTATTTTAGTAATTTATCACGCATTCGTGGCAACATTTGCTGGTAGCTTTTTGAATTTGAGGATTCTTAGTAAATTCGTTTTTTCACCATAGCCATTTTCTTCTGTTTTATGTCATGTTGTAAAGATAAGCATAAGGTCATAATGAATGGGCAACAGTTCTGGTCATCAGCTGTTTAAGCATGTTTCAAGCTTGAACTACAGAAAAATCCAGTTTGAGTAATAAGAGCTAGATTCAGGCGTGCACACCGGGAGGCTGTGGGTCTTGACATTTCATGAATTAAACGTTCAGTAATAAATGAATCAGTCGTAGCTCTAGTATCCAGTATGTGACTCGGGGCATTTTGAGTGTTTTAAGAGCTTCGGAAAAATCCCAGGACAATCCCCAGTGACAAAAAAAAGGAACATTTTGTGGCTTTGTCGGTTCATGTGTTAATCAGTCATTTCTGTAAGCTCTCCCTGGGTCTGAATGATTAATCTCGGACTCCACTAGGAACATGTCCCATCATGTCCGTAGGAGGAAAGTCCCTCGAATGTCCCGCGCTCCTGCTGCCATAGTGAGCATGGATGCCACTGAAACCCAGAGGGTTTGAAATGTGGAGCACAGTGCTGCTCTGAGGCATGTGCCTGACAGGTGCTGGCTCGTGTTACACCCCGTTACACCCCCTTAATCTCCTCTGACGACCACCACCACCCCAGAGAGGCGCACACAGCACCTGTCCACCCGCCTCTATTCGCCGGCTGACAGACGCAGGCCTCCCTAAGATCCAGAGCGCACAAGTGGCTTTTCTTTCAGCTTCTCTTCTACCCCCCCCCCCCCAAACCCCTTGACAACATATGGTGTGAGGACATGGATCTGAAGTAGGATTTTTAAACAGCGCTGGTTGCGTGTGGCAGCAGTGTGATGGTTGCTGCTGGCTGTGTGTTTATTGCTGTGGTCAGCAGATGATGGGGACTGGGCAAGGGGGGGGGGGTCACTGAGGCCAGGGACATAGTTTTGATGGGGAGGGGGTTTTCAGTGTGCTTGCAGATTCATCTCCACCCATGCATCAGTTCCTCCTCTTCTTCATCCACTTTCCCACATCATTTCTATTGTTTTCAACTCTTCTCCAATTGAAGTGTCAGATAGAGCCTGAAAACTGACACCTCTGTGAGACTGGGGGGAGGGGGCTGGGAGTTGAGGGGGGGGGGGGGGTATCTGGGGGTGTATTCTGGGACTTAATGCTTAATGAGGCAGTCTGCTCCCTAGGAACCTCACCTCTCCAGGTGCCAAACAAAACACCTTTTTTCTTTCTACCGCTGCTGCCAAAGAATATTCACAATCAACAAAGAGGAGAGGAATATCAAGCCGCCTTACCCGTACTGTAAGGTGTTGTTTAATCCCCCCCCCCCCCCCCCCTCCTCCTCAGTCCAGCCATGTCTGTTTTCACACTTTCTTTTGCGGTGAGTCATGCGCCGAACATCATTTCTCTTATCGTGTAGAAATATTTAGCCGCTCGGTGTGATTTATCGCTCAGGCTTTTCACATCGCCTCATTAGATTGCCTCAGTGATGATGATGATTACTCTGGCCTGTTTTTGTGATGCATACGGACATCAAATGTTTTTCCTCTCTCAGTGAGTGACGCTTTATGAAACAGACTGGTGGCGGTCAGCAAAAAATACTGCTGACCTATGATCTTCTGGCCGTCAGCCACATTCCCCTGCCACTGCCCCACAATGCACTTGGCATCTGGCATCTCCGTGGCCCCGGGAGCGTGCTACTGTCCCCAACTAGCCTCATCCCTCTTTTCTCTTCACATAGAGCTAAAATCTTCTTCTCTTTATGCACACCAGAGATCTAATACGGGAGGGCTTTGTGTACCCTTAAGCCCCTTCAGGCGTACATTATTTACATCAGTTTCTATTTACCTAAACAAGGTCACGTGATTTTAAGCCTGGATTAAGGCGAACTGCCTGTGGCGACACACTGTCAAGGCCACGGGGAAAAAGGCAGGCTCATTTATACATCATGTGAGTGAAAGCACAAATGCCCCACAGCATTAATATATGGTCATCTCTGAGTGAATGCATCATTGTACGAAGCTCAATAGCACTGTGAGGGTAGATTGCTCTCGTGGGTGGGTGGGTGGGTGGGTGGGGGGGGGGGGGGGGGGTTACCTTCCTGTGCGTATGCTCACTTGTTATGTGCCACTGTTATCTTGTTTTATGTCCGTCTCAAATGTTCCCTTGATGAGCCAGATGTCTCACTGAGCTGGTGTAACTTGTTTTTCTGCCATGTTGTTGTTTGAAATATCTTCTCAATGGTGGAAAAACAGGACATTTGTGCAGGTTTCTTAGCTGAAGCTGCCATTAAGGATGTCTCATAACCACTTCTTTTTTGTTTCTAATACCAATTCTGAGTCATAAAACGTGCGTATTGGCCAATATCTAGTGGCCATTGCATTCAAAACCAAACATTTAACACAAATCCTAAGGAAAATTCAGCATTTTGGGTTGTTTTAGAGACACTATAGTATCTTATTAGAAGCAATTGTTCTTTTACAAATTGTGCTGCAATCATACTTTTTATGTGGGCTACTGAACATTACACAACATTTGGATTGGTAGGTGTGATATATATGCAGCACATATATGCACCACCACAATCAGTGTCCTGCTATTTGAATATCTATTGATTTTAATTTGAATTAACGGTCAGATAACTGATAACACATGTCAGTACCCCCAAATGCTTCCTGATCCCATCCTAAATGTTACTGACGATATTCCTCCTATCCAACCTTCTGCCATGGTTGCTTCCCGCTGCCAGCTGACCACCAGCGTACCAGCAGAGGATCAGAAGATGCCCACAGTGCAGGAGTAATCCAGAGGAGGGGTGGGGGGGTTTGACAGAAAATGTCTGCCTCGCTCGCCCCGTCCCTCCTCCCTCAGCCAGCCCCTCTCCAAGGTGCCAGTGATGGCGTGAGAGTGCAGTGCGGTGTGCTGTGATGGATTGGAGTGCCTTTTTATCTTTTCTCTCTTGTGTGATATGAACTGAAGAGGTTTTGCTGATTGCGGTGTGACTCTTTCCCTATTATGGCATGGTTTGGGCTTTGCAGTTGTTACGGGTGTGTGTGGGTGGCTGGGTGGAAGAGAGGGGGGGTTTGAGAGGGAGTGTGTTTGTGTGAAAGCGTGATGACATCCCTATCCATGCATGCTTCCATCTTTTGCTGTGTTGACTTCCCGGCTGGCTCTCATTACTGATCCTCATCTTCTGCCGGATTGAATCATAGAAGAAGAAAAAGCTAACACTGAAATTTTAAATCCAGACCATGAAGGGAAGATTTCTGTCAGTACTGAGATGCAGCTCAGTAGCGTACGTCAAAGTGGCTTTTGTTGTGACTTTGTTGTCTTTGTCTCGTGGTCTGGGTCCCAAATGTCAACGATAAGTGCTTTAATGAAAAAAAGTTGGTTACATCACCCTGTTAAATGAAAGAAGAGGGGTTCTTCTCTCCGCCACAACCCTCCCTCCCTGTAGACGACAAACCCAGGAGGGACACTTCCTGATCTGACTAAAATAGACTCTCCTCTTCCCTTTTCCTTAGCTCATAAAGTGGCAAAGAAAGACAGCGCAGTCCCCGGACCCCCACTGCTGTAATGGGCTTTATGTGAAATCTGGCCTGACACCCAACTCTGAACTCCAAACCTTCCCCTCCCCCGGCTAGCATCACCACCTAGCAGATTTTAAGTGAGAACTAGGAGACTTCTGCCTTCACAAACTTCCCTTTTTTGTGTGGTTGTGTGTGTGTGTGTGTTGAGCGAGTGAAGAGCAGCAGCTGTTAAAACACTCTGTCAATGCCTGAGCTTGAAAACCTGCCAGTAACGGCTGTCTCTGTCATTCACCCCCGCCATCCCCCTCCCGTCTACCTCAGGAGGCTCTACCTAACAGGTTTTGTAGGTTTTACTAACTGACACAGACTGAGCGTTGAGTCACCTTCGCCTGCTAACCTCCTCCTCCTCTCCTTCATGTAGCTTTTAATAATCTCCATGTGAGGATCTCCTAGTTTCAGAACGCCACCAGAGAGTTTATATTCCCAGCAAGCTCGCCTTCTGGGAGCAATGTAAACAATAGAAGCAAGGCTCTGAGATGTCTCTGCTTCACCATCTAATGACCCCCCTCTCTCTTTGTGTCTGTCTACAGGTTGGCCCAGCAGTACGTCTACCCACAGGCCTACATGCAGCCCAGCCTGGTGCTGCCCTCTCAGGTTTCCCCCTCCATCGGCAGCAGCCCCTACATGGACTACAGCGCCGCCTACTCCCAGTACGCCCAGGCGGCCTTTGAGCAGCAGTACCCGTACGCCGCCTCTCCGGCCAGCTTCCTAGGGTACAGCTACGCCACCAGCCCCACAGCCAGCGCCGGACCAGCCCCCGCCGCCACGGCACCGGCCTCCGTCCACGCCTCCCTCCCCTCTGCCGCCGGCCCGGGACAGGCCTTCCTGCACTACGCCCAGCAGCAGCACATCCAGCCGGACCGCATGCAGTGAGCCTGTGAAGGAAGCACCGAAGAAGAAGATGAAGACGGTGGAGGAGGAGGAGGGAGTAGTAGATGCGGACCTTTTATAAAGAGATGATGGCGAAACCTTTATGGGTGACCCAGCTATCATCAGCAGGGGCTTTCAGGAAGAAGAAAAAAAAGGGTGGGACTATTGCACTATACGATCAGGAATGAACCCTTTGCTCGTTGGCTAAAGGGTTGGGAGGCTGTCAAGGTTCACGTTTGGGGAAACTAGACAGCTTAAAGTATGTGGTCGCTTCCAAGGGCTTCCAGAAGCTGACACTTCATGTTTTTATTATCATTATTATTATTATTTTTATCGTCCTTTATTATTGTATTAATGTCAATGTTTGTCTGTATGCCATTATTATTATCAATGTTGTTCTGGCTCAATCAGTGGAAGTCCTGTGTGTCCGTGGTACATACTGACGGTGGGAGAGCTGTCACACCTCTTTCCTCCCGACCCCCAGTGTCAGGGGCCGGATGTTAAGGGCACTGCTGCTTTGGGACACTCGGGGACAGTCAGAGATGGGTGAAGGCAAACATGGGGGGAGGGAGAAGGGTATACAGCCAGCCCTAAGCCTCTCTGTGGTCCCATCCTTGTGCCCTTCACAGGGTAGAACTGCCCCGTGAACAAAAACCTCCAGATCCTACGACACAAGAGGACGATGAGATTTCACCTCAAGGACAAATCGTAAAGAACGTTTCAGTATAAATGACAGTGGGAGCTCCATTGTTTTTTTTATGTCAGGACTACACTTTTTTGTATTCTTAATTAAAGAGGCCTTAATAATACAGAAACTCCTTTTTGAATCTCTTGATTTTTCAAGCGCTCCCCTCCCCACTACAGAAACGAAGTGCAGAGAGTTTGTAACTGGCCTTGCTTGGGTCTTGATAATTTCAAATGGATGTAGATAATCACATGCAGTACGTGGGCGACGGGGAGCAGGAGCGCTGTGTATCGTTGTTGAAAGGTAGCTGACACTGAGCTCAAACACCAGTGTGTTTCTTTTTCTCACTGAGATTGTTGCTCTCAAGAGGACATTCATGTACAGCAATTTAAAATGTTTTCAGTCATCAAGTACATTTACAATATTTATATGTAGGTATTTATATGAGGTACTAAGTTAAGATAGCTTCTTTGTTTTGTTACTATGACTCTTGTTGTGGCACTGATGTCATTTAACCTGCAGATACACAGGTGTCGTATTTTGAGTTATGTCCTGTCGCGATGTCCAAGGAGTTGTGTGCACGGCAACTACAATTGATGCTCTTTTGTAGATCCTTGACCGGTTGCATAAGAAATTCTTTACATTTTTTTCAATAAAGATGTCTTTTACAGTCCCTTCAAAGAAGCCATACCAAAAAAAATTGAAATAAAGACTTTGTACATAAAGATGACTCTTGACTTCTTCTTTGATTGTTGAAATGTATCCCCAAAATACATGTCAAAAAGGGAACTTTGATCATATGTGTTATTGAAGCATCACTGTACTCTGATAAAATGGCTAAATTGCAAGTCCTGCTGTGATGATACTGTGAAAACCCTGTGGGGTGACGGTTCACTTATGTGTGTGTGCTTGTTATCAAGGCTGTGTGTGCTTTTAGAAATCCTGTACATGAGGGGAGGGGGGGTAGGAGGCTCAGACTTATCAAGCCACAACACCACCCCCTGCCAGGGGTGCTGGGTGTTTTCTCGGCCAACACATTTGCCTTCTTTTTAATCTCACTCACAGTTTTGTTTAGTTTGACAGAAAGTGGTTTTCAAGTCTTGGTTTCGCTGCCGTTTCCCAACAGTGTCTCTACATGTTTATGCTTACATCAGCTACTTAGGAAGATGTGTCACTTCAAAACCTCACTTTGGATTGGAGGACAAAACACGGGCATGGTTGAAGGAAACAAAAACACATCCATTATCTTGTTGTCTTTACAATATACCCACCCAGTAATGATTCACAATACAGCTTTTAATTAAGGATATGCTTTTTTTCTGGTGCAATGTTTTGATATCCACTCCTCATTTACTCATGAAATGTTCCACATACCTGTAATTATGTAGACACCCATGTCCGTGAGTTTCAGTTCACATGATTTGTATTCTAATAGTTGCGTTTGGTTTCCCAAGTTAGTTTAAAGGAGAGTCCTGCAGTTAAGAAATGTACTTTCATTATGGAGAAATAAAGAGGCAGAGTAAGACTAAGTCTACAGTCATATTAGCAGCTCATTGAGCTAAATGCTTAAATCAACATAACATGCTTAAATGTCAAACAACTGCTACCTGCTTAGCATTATTCTCATGTTTAGAAAGTACAACTTTTACCATGTTCATCATCTTAATGTAGCTTGTTAGCATGCTGGAATAAGCTAAATAGCACTAAACCTTACGAATAATAATGCAAATTATATTTTTTACCTCCGCTGCTAAGGATGATGTGTTTTCACCTCATTGCCTGTTTGTAAGCAAGATAACATAAGTGGCTACTACTCAAATCATGGGTCGGATCACACATTGTTTGTAACTTTCATTAGCATTAGCTTAGAGAATGTAGCCTTGGAGGAGAACTAAGCTATACTAAACCCCTTGTCGTTTTTCATGTACTTATTCAATATTATCGACTAATGGCTTTCTTTCTGTCACAGGATCACAGCAATTAATTTAGAAGAAAAATATGAAAGTCTAAACCAAATTCCAAGACCTTACAACAGTTATTATGACTTCGGTTCTGGATCAAGTTGGTGGATTGACTTACCAAAATAGACCTGCACCGTTAGCATGGCTAGCTAAAATGGTCAACAATTTAAAAAGCAGCAGAAGCTGAATGTCCTGACCTGTTTTGCACAGTCTGAAAAGTATGTCACATAATATGGGAAGGATAGTTGAGATTGTTTAAAACTTGAGAGTTCAAAGCATAGGCAACAAACAAGAGTAAATGATAAAAATGAGCATGGAATTATTCTTTGCTATCGATCAAAAATACACTTTTTCTTAGAAATATGAAGTCTCCAAGGCATTTGTTTTTAAGAAAGCCCCTCCAGACCCACAGACATGGTAATTATTCTCACAGGTAAGTGTTTGTGTTGAGTAAACTTGCTATGTTGCCCTTAAACAGATTCTGCTTTTCGTTTTTCAGGGATGACAGCGGGGTGTTGTTTTGTTCAGTAGCTGTGTGTAGAAACAAGACAGCAAGTGTAGCCTATGTAAACGAAAAGGCTTGATAGAAGCCACACCAGTGTGTTGGGAAATGTTGCACTTTTTAAAGCTGAATCATGTCACAGATTTCTAAACACTTGTCGTAACAGAATGAATTTCCTCGCAGTTGTTATGTTAACTGGTTGTTACTGCAGTGAGGTGGCTCTGGTCTCCTTCTCTTCTGACTTTTTGTCACTGTTTATCTTTCACTATCTCACCTCGCTGTTCTCTGTTTGTGATCTCTCTCATATTTTTTTACTCAACGTTTTTGCTTGTCACTTGTGTTTTTTTCTTCCCCAAGCATGTGTTGTTGTCTTCTCCACTTCAGCACTTGTGGTTCTGTTTCCCCTCACTGGTTTTCTGTCACTCCGTCTCACGTTCCTCTTGTGAATCCCACCAGAGAAGAGCAGAAACAGAGCCGGGGCTTCAGCTCGATGAACGAGGTCATACAGGCCCCGCAGACCTTGTCATGCTGAGTCACCATAAGGCCTCTCTCTCCGTCTCACACTCTGTCTCTCTTTCACATGTGCATGTAAAGTAGGTTCAGTAAAATCTCACTCAGCACACGCTTCTCACTCTGTCGTGCAACTCTGGCGTAAAGGGATTCCACAGAACTGTTATAAAAACAGTCCCGACCTTATCAGACCACTGCTCAACTTTAATCACATCCAGGCAAAGACAACTCTTGTTTTGATGGGTTCAATACCATGTAAACAAACTTTTAATTGGCCTGAGTTGGCATCAAGTTAAATATAGATTATTGTAAACATTTGTGATCAGAAAAGTATTCCCCAAACATTTTGGTATTGCAAAAAGTTAACAAACGTTGGGACATCTAATTGAGTACAGTGGCAGTTTTTAGATTTTGAAATGTATATTACATTGCTGTTACAATAACATTTGTCTGTTTTTTAAAAGCAATAAACAAAATCCAATATTTTAGACTTTGTTGAGAAAAATATGTTATGGACCTCAATTCAGCATGAAGCACTTTTAACAACCTGATTCCCATACAAACAAGCAGAGTAATACCACTTAATTTTGAACCACATACATTTGAAAGGATATTTGATAGTTGTGAGCACTCAGGGAGCCGCTCTTTTTTAATGGTCTATGAACACGCATTAACATAATTTCACGCAAATGCTCCTTTATTAGATGGACCCTAAAACCGTGTGTGTGTGTGTGTGTGTGTGTGTGTGTGTGTGTGTGTGTGT
>CALSBZ010046870.1:1548531-1582787 GCA_943591055.1 Gobionotothen gibberifrons | reverse complement strand
TGTGTGTGTGTGTGTGTGTGTGTGTGTGTGTGTGTGTGTCCATCCAGGCTCAGTTCTAGCTCAGGAACGCAGGGACGGAGGTGGAGTAGGAGGAGAGCCCCGGAGAAAGAAACATAGTTCGTACAAACTGGCAGAAACAAAGAGCCGATGGACTGAAAGGGCCCCCAGTGACATGAGGTCTGGGTTGATAGTAGCATACATAAGTGAGTGTGTGTGTGTGTGCTAATGTAAACACACAATACACAGCCTGCCCACTGTATTAAAACTTGTCTCCTCGTAATTGCCTGAGGAGATACATAAAAAAACCTTCTAGACAAGCAGTCGCTGCACGTCTTATACCAGAGTGCTGAAGTTCAAGTTATTTACCCAGACCCTCGAGTGAGTGGAGAGCCCTCTTCTTAAACAGCCATAAAGGTTTACAGGCCATGACAGAGAGGAGTGAAGAAGCTCACCACGTAGCTGAATATCACATGGGGAGAGGAGAGAGCGTATGAGCGAGAGGAGGCTTGAGTTAGAGAACTCTCGGGGAGGGTACACAACACCTGGGTTGTCAAAAAGAGTCTCTTAAAAACAGCTCAATACGGGATGTGCAAACAGAGGATGAGCATCATTGAGCGTGTATGAGCAGTTGTGTATCGACACAAAACCCACCTGCCCTTCAGTTTAGGTCTAATGACAACAAATGCAACAAAAGCCCTGTGCGATACGCCCAGCCTCGAGGGGCCGCCGCAGATATTTATTCAGCCTCTCATTCACCTGTGAGGAGGACTCAATAGGTCTGTATGTTATTAAAAGCTTGTATACACATGGGCTGATGGCATTATGAATCTGTGTAGAGTAAACCAAACTAAACTAAAGGGGGGTTTTCATGAAGATTGGGCCATTGTTGGAGCCTCGAGCCTGGCTGTAAGGATTTTTTTGACCAGTTTTCTAAACAGATGTACAGCTGTATCATAGACTTAGTCAGTATATGCCAGCATTCTGAATATGGAGGAAATCACACAGTGAATCTGGCTACAGTTACTAAACATATTGGTAGAAAATTATGATTGGAGGTGCTTTTATTATGAGAATGAACAAATGTTTTGCTTACAGTTGAGATGTTGAATTTTCTGATTTGAATGTTATTAAAAATCTAAAGAAATGTTCAAATGTCTTTCAAATTGTTTGGCTGAAAAGGATTTTCTCATGACATTATATTTAGTCTTTTTGTACATGGGACTACTGTTTTTTCCATACATGTCTTTATATTTTAAAGTATTTACCGAAGATGTAAAATAGTATTATAAGAAAAATATACTTTATCTAACAAGCAACACAATAAGGATTTCTGGTATTTATATACTCAAAATAAGCAAAATATTAAAGATAAAATCAAAAAAATAATATATAGAGTGTAAAGAAATCGTATAAAAGACATTTAAGAAACCAAATGTTGTTTTTTCTAAATGTTCCATAAATCCTGTCTTTGTCTATTGATAAAAGTGTAGTTCTTCATGCTATCTAAAAATGTCTTCTCTTAGATATTTGCTAGTCTGAGCCAGATTTCAAGACCTTATTCAGGGTCGAATCAGACCCATTACATTTTTCATTATCATATTAAATACATTCTCAAAGGGTTACAAATGTTAACTTATGTTTAATTGTAAAGGATGCTACCCTTCCTCTACACTTGCAAAAAGTCTTATGATTTGTAAAGTCGAGAGATTTCTTGGACATAGGGAGTCAAACAAACAAAGAGGTATGGAGATACAGAAATATATACTTTAAAAAATCTGTATGTTTGTTTAGGAAACACTATTACTGTCAAGGCTGTTAAAACGTTGACACCGGTGGACACATGCCTGTGACTTTGTGTGTGACTGCTGTGCTGTGAACCGGGTGACCTTCACACACAGCTGCACACTGTGAGACACACATTATCCTGGGATCAAGATCAGTGAGACTAACCTCCTCACGTTAATGCTGGACACGGACACACACACTGAGCTAGACCTAAGTCAACCACAGGGGCCTCTGCTGTGTGAACTCTGAGGGACTCTGTCAGGAGACAATGACTGCCATCTGGTGGGGACTCAGTAAAGGTGAAGGGTATGGTTAGATATTCTGGATTTGTTTTCTCAGAAAGTGTAAATGAGCCAGCACTTATACGAATACCTGATTCCATATCTCAGGATATACACTCTTAAATGATGAGAACAGCAATGTGGCTAAATCAAAACATAACTTATAATAACAATTGAAACACAACAGTAGAGAGATAAGTTAATGCATTGAATGTGCTTATTGTATAAGTAAGTAGTAATAAGTAAACAATAAAAAAAAGCCAGAAGAATGGATGGCAAACTCTTATAGCTCAGCTCTTATAACTCTAGATGTGCTATCCTATCATTTGTATTATACAAATTAATTAAACTGAAATCATTGGACTCCAAGCCACCATGTCGTGTTTAGAAGAAAAAGTACTCCTAATATGTAACGGGGTTTGAGTCCTCAGTTACAGACTAACATTTATTGTGCATGGTTTTAAAGCACATGTGTCAAACTCAAGGCCCGGGGGCCAAATCAGGCCCTTGGTGGATTTAATTTCGGCCCGCAGGATAATTTCTTATTACTATTAGATCTGGCCCACCAGTATATTGCACGCACACCTTCACTCCATCCTGAGGGTCTCCTCAGCTCAGAGCCTGAGCCCAAACATTGATGAACTTGCACCCAAGATGAGATGCCAAGTATCTGAACTAGCATCACAGAGTAGCACACTGAGTTTACATGGATGTTTCCTTCTGCACTTTCTCTCACGACAACAGGGCATGTTTGTTTTTTTCTTTGAGGGAAATTGTTTTTTTGAAGCTGTTCGCCTGTGGAAAAATGTAATCATAAGAAATGACTCTGGAAAAGCTGCAGATAGAGCCATAAGAAATGAATGCAACTGATTATTTAATGTTGTTTTTATAGGCAATCATTTAAGCTTTGTTAGTTCCAGGCTTAATATGTGCAATAAGTTCATTTCAATACGTTTTGCAATAAACATTGAACCAGTCCGGCTCTCGACTAGTACCGATTTATTTTTATTTTGGCCCACTGTGTATTTGAGTTTGACACCCCTGTTTTGAAGGAAGAGAAACTCCCTCTGGAGGGAACTTTGGGGATTGTATCCTTTTCAGACCAGGCACAAAAACCTATATAACACATTACTCAGGAAAGGGAAACCGTAAAGAGCATAATAGGGCCCCTTTCATTTTCACCTGATTAAATAGTGTAGCTGATTAACACATCATGTGCATTTAGTGCTGGCATGCGATCACATGTGTTGCTTCTGCGCCGCGATTTATTGTACTGCAAACTACATTGGTGCCAATGCCTTTCTGTGCTCGAATGTCCTGCATTGTACCTGTGGTTCAAGGAATTGCATTTTACTTTTCTCTTTTATCCTATCTCCTCTATCTTCCTTCCTTCTTAATTAATGCTTCTGATTTATTGTGTTTTTAGGGTGTCTATTATCATCTGGCCGAGGACAACAGCTGGAAATTTCCCATGTTGGCAATACATATACTGTTTTTGTTACAGTTCATTAATGGGAACCGTCTACGAAACCATAAACTAAATTCAACTAAAGCGATAAGCATATAAACATAGCAACCCAAAAATATCACCGTTTCCAATGATGTTACCCATAACTTGAATCAGTAGCAGCAGTGTGTATTCACATCTTGCAGGGCATCACCTTTGAATTACCTTTCACACACACACACACACACAAGAAACTGATTTTAGGTGGAACTTATTTATTCAAACATTCATGTGTATTGTTTTCATAACATCACAATGGTAAAAAGAAAAAGCAACATCAACATTCAACTAACAAAGAAAAATATTCAAAAAATAAAGAGCAAGTCTTTGATGCGTACAAAATGTTACTGATCAAATGAGCATTCTGCTGTACATAACATTACAACTAATACAGACATATCTCTACTTAATTCACACAGACCTGCAGTAAACCGTATATCACACATCACCAGAAACACAGCTGTTCACTGTCACAGTTCACAAAGACTCATCCAGATAAAAACCAGACGCTGAGTTTCTTCCTCTATCCATCCAGTAACTTGAGGATGCTCTCCCTCTCCTTCAGGGCCTTCCCGGCTTGGTCCTTCTCCTTCTTGGTTGGAGTGCGTTTCTTCTGTCTAGCTGCCATGATACGTCGAAATCCCTCCATCACCTCGTTGTCAGACACCCTGACTCTCTGCCTCAGCTCCTGCTTGCGCATTTCCTCTTTCGCCAACCTGTGAGGCGGCAGAGAGTACAGAAATTAATGTTGTCAGCTGATCAGACTTTACTTTAGGGTAAATATAAGTATTGTTGTCCTGCGTCCTCACCGGAGCAGCTCCTGCTTGCGGGATCGGTTGTGAGTGGTGAGGGCTTTGAGCTCCGCTTGTCTCTTCTGCAGCTCCGCCAGCACCTCGTCCTCAGAGTCTCCTCCTGGACCGGGACGCTCCTCAGAGTCCAGCAGACCCTGAGCCACCAGCTCCTCTTTGATCCGGGCCTCCAGGGTGCGGGTGTGAGGAACACTGGAGGGGGGGGGAACATATGAGATATGTGTGGCGTAGAGGGAAGTAAAACATTTAGGATAGTATAAGTGGAGGCTGTGGCTCAGTGGAGAGTGTGCTGGACTTCGAATCCGGGGGATAGTAAGTTCGAGTGCCACTGCAGCCAGCATTGCTCCTGTGGGGATTGTCCACAGTACTGAATGTATGTAAGTCGCTTTGGATAAAAGCGTCTAACAAATGACATGTAATGTAATGAGTGGAAAGCCTGGATGGAAAACTGACAATTGAAGAATGGAAAGCAGCTTGTGCAGATATTCATTCTAAGTCTTTAGATGCATATCTCTAACTACTATTGCATAAATGGTAAAAGTGGACACTGGATTAATTAAATACATATAACCAAATGTATGGTATAGAGTAGAGAAATATTTGTTTCATTGCATTTTGCTATGGGGTAAACATTGGGAAGAGTCATAATAAATATAATAATACATTTGATTTATATAGCACACTTTAAAGACAACGTCATCTCAAGGTGCTTCACAAAGCTATAATAAAAAAAAAATCTAAAAGGAGCATATTGGATAAAATATGGCAATATAAAAAATAAAAATAAAAGGTTAAGTGTATAAAAGGTTTAAGAATAAATAAATAACTAAATAAATAAATAAAGTAAAGGACAGTCAGTAAAATGCGGTGTGGAACAGGTGGGTCTTGAGGCATTTCCTAAAAACTGAGAGCGATGCCGAGGTCCGTATGTTCTCTGGAAGCTGATTCCACAGACGTGGACCCAGGGAGGAGAAAGCACGGTTTCCCATGGTGACCAGTTTTGTCCGCGGAACAGCCAGGAGATTGGAGCTGTCTGACCTGAGTGTGCGTGAGGTATGGGAATGTTTTCTGGTTAGCAGTTCCTGTAGGTAGGTGGGGCTAGTGTGGTTGATGGCGTTGAAGACCATTATGAGGACTTTATAGTTGATCCGGTGAGCCAGTGGAGTGAGTGAAGGATGGGGGTGATGTGCTCTGATTTGCGTGTTTTTGTGAGTATCCGGGCAGCACAGTTTTGTACATATTGTAGTCTCTGAGTGTTTTTTGCTGGAATGCCTGCAAGCAGAAAATTGCAGTAGTCAATGCGGGAGGTGATGAAGGCATGGACCAGTTTTTCTGCATCCGGTTTGGTGAGGGAGTGTCGCATTTTGGAGATGTTTCTCAGGCAGTGAGGCTTGGCAGACCGTCTTTACATGTGTTTGGAATGAAAGGGATGAGTCCAGTTTCACACCTAGGCTCGTTACAAGTGGGGAGAGGGGAATGGAGTGGCCAAGAGCCGCGTTCACACCGAGTACTTTTCACCAGTACTTTTCGCGTTTAGTTCCGTTAGTACCCCTGATGTTGCGTTCACACCAAAAAAATAACTAAGTGCCGGGAACTTTTCACCCCATTTTTAGCGCCTGCTGAGAGCAGGCACTTTCCTGTGGAAAAAAAGTACCCCAGTTCTGATTGGCTGGGCGATTGCAAACCACGCCCCGTAAAACTCTGAAATGTTTTGTAGAGCTGCCATTGTATTAGCATTATTAGCATTAGCATTAGCCCCGCGCAGAAACGCAGAGAGACTAACTTATGACAACACAAAATAAAACATGGGAGCGGTGGAGATGAGGAGGTGTCGGCGTTCTGGCCGTTTACTCGGAAGGCTTCAGGAGAAGCTGCTGGGAGTCCCAGCAGCTTCTACTGAAGCCAGTCCCCAACTCCGGGGACTTCCGGCCGGGGATTTTCGGCGGCAGTATACGCCGTGAAGTTGTTTGCGGCCTGCCAGTAAACCCAAAGCAGAAGAAGAAGAAGTGACGTCCCCCAGGGACTTATTTCCGGTGTGAACGCTATCTGTATTTAGTGCCCTGGGGTATTAAGTGCCGCGGCACTAAGTGCCGGGAACTAAGTACCGGGAACTAAGTACAGCAAAGTACTCGGTGTGAACGCGGCTAATGATGCTGATATGAGGGATATCAGTGGTTTGTGTTTGATGTGGTGTTCCAATCAGAATGGCCTCTGATTTGCTGCTATTCAGTTGGAGGGAGTTGTTGCTCATCCAGTGGTGTATGTGTTCCAGGCATCTTGAGACATTTGAAAGTGCCAGATGTTTATCCGGGGCAGTTTGGAAATAAATCTGTGTGTCATCGGCATATGTGTGGAAGCTGATGTTATGGCTCCTCAGTATTTGTCCCAGGGGCAACATGTACATTAAAAAGAGCAGTGGCCCAAGGACTGACCCTTGGGGTACACCAGAGGTGACACAGTGTGTGTCAGAGGTTATTTTCCCAAGACGGACATATTCCTGTCTTCCTGTGAGGTACGAGTGGAAAAAGGCTAGAGCCTTGCCAGCGATTCCCACCTCCTGGAGTCGCCGACACATGATGCGATGGTCAACAGTGTCAAATGCTGCACTTAAGTCCAGCAAGATGAGTAGTCATAATGAAATATAGATCTAACTAGGCCCTTTGTCTACCTAAAAAGAGTTATTCTAACAATAAATAACCATTGATAGACATGCCCTTGCTTTAGAACAAAACATGTATTTCACTGCAATGTAATTATATTCCCAGACAAATCTCTACTCAATGGTTAAGACCAAAGTTGTCAATAAGACAGGATAACTTGCATAATAAAGGCCAAACTGTATTTAAGATTATAAGGAAGTCTTTAATAAATTGTGTTAAGGATTTGTATTTTAACATATGATCTAGTGAATGACTAATTACCCAAGTTATTTACCGTAAATTCCGGACTATTAAGCGCACCTGAATATAAGCCGCACCCACTGGTCGGTCACCAATTGTGGGTAGCGTGGCTGAGCTTCTCCGGCATCTCCAGCTCAAGTCCTAGCCAATCAAACCGCGTCTAAGCTGGGAGAGATATCCCGCCGTTCATTTCTATATTTCAAAAACAGATGGAGGATAAACTAATTATCGCCGTAGCAAATCACCCGGTTTTGTATGACCAGTCCCTATTAACTTAGCGGGATACAACCGGAGGAACCAGGCATGGGGGGAGGTGGCAGAGACAGTGGGTGAAACTGGTAGGCTTTCGCCTGTTTGGGGATTTTATATCCAGTATATCCAAGCATAGCTTGCTAGCTATGTTAACACTACGTAAACGGGGCGGGACATTCATGTGATTGGTTGTTGGTTGCGGGGCTCGAATAAAATCCCCAAGCTTCAGACACGCCCAGCTCCAAGCTTTTTTTGAAGCTGTAGTGTAAGCCGCGATGTTCAAAGCGTGGGGAAAAAGTAGCGGCTTATAGTCCGGAAAGTACGGTAATGTAAGTGGATTAAATACCTATAGGCTTTTCCTTGGCTCCGAGGAGAAGTCCCAGCTCCGTCATTCGCATCCTTCCCTGAAATGTCGGGTATGGGTGAATCCTCCATGGGGGATATAATGTTCTCCTGGAAAGATAAACAGCAAAAATGCTTAATTTCTACTGTTTTCACCATATTTCACATTAATATTCCAGATGCCACTGTGCATTATTGAAGGTTTTATCAGTTAACATGTTTGATCACAGCATACTGACCTCTACGAGAGCCTGGAGCAGACGCTGCGTGAGAGGACCGAAGGGACATCCGTCTTCTGGAGAGTCGTGTTGGGACTCAGACTTTTTCAACAGGGACTCCACATCTACAGCAGTCGAACATGAAGGTGAGTATTAAAGTGGAAACATGCAACTGACATATTTTATGCTGTAGAAAAAAAACATCAAACCTCATTTCTGGCATCTAACCTAAAACACATTCTAAAAACAGCTGACTTTGAGACAAGCAAACCAGAAATGGCAAAATCCTAACTTCATTTCCGGGTTTAAGGACTAATTCCTGCACCACTCTATACCACAGACACAATGACCCATGTGCAGTATTTCTATCCTCCCTCACCTTTAGCATCCAGCTCAGACAGTGGTCCTCCCATGAGGCTCTTTTTCTTGTCGTTGGCTCGCGCTCCTTCCCTCTGCTCCTCCAGCAGATCTTCCTGAGCCCACCGCTGAGAGTAGTGTTTCCCCAGAGCTGGGATCTACAGTAAACATATAAATATATTTTACTAATCACCATAAAAACATCCAGAAGGTTGGCCAAGCCTTGAGAAAAAGTCAGTGACAAAAGGCAAGTGGCTTTTGATGTCTTACTTTAAAATACTCAGCCTCATCCTCCGGGGGTTTCAGAAGCTCTTCCAGCAATCGTATCTCTTCATTTGTGATGTCCGCACAATATGGCTCGACTGAGGCCCAAAATCTGACATTTCAAAAGAAACATTTCAAACACCTTGCCAGAACAAAACATATTCACACTACCCTAATTATAACTACAGCACACTTATGTTAGAGCAGCCTAATAAGATGAATAAAGTCTGAAAACACCCAGCGCCAAAGAGTAAATAGAGATATTATAATAATGTTGTTACTGACCTGTTGGGTGCATCATTTTTGGGCGTGCGGGGAATGTCTTGTGGATCGTCAGTAAATTCATACTCTTGGGCTTTGGCCTGGAGATTTTTGGATTTGGGTCTGCCAGGACCTGGACCCGGAGTGTGACCGCCTTTTCCGTCCAACTTCTGCTTCTTTGGTTTGTGGCGAGTAGAGGCGGCAGGGTCCGGGTCTTTTCCCAGCTTCAGGAACCGCTTGTCTCCCTTCTTGTCCTGCCAGTCTGTGAGGATCTGAGAGGAAACACAGAGGGGGAAGGAGAGGGACAAAGTGTCATGTTAGGTGTCTTTATTTGGGATACACAAAGACTACTGATTTGGAATGAAAGTTAAATGAAGAAAGGGGGTTCCAACCTTCTCCTACCCTGAGGTGGGAAAAGTACTTTGATATGTTACTTAAGTAAAAGTACTAATACTACTTTTAAAAAAGTTATTTGTTACAAGTTAACTGCATTTAGAACGTTACTTAAGTAAAACTACAAAAGTATTGACATCAAAATATACTTAAAGTACCAAAAGTGAAAGTACTACTTATGCATAATGGTTCCTTATAGAATCGTAAATATATTGAGTCACTGGGTTATTATTATGATTATTGATGTGTTTTTATCACAGTTTGTAAAGGTGGATCACATTTGAATAACTTTATATAGTGCTGCTGGATTGGATGCCAAGGTTTATTTAATACATTATTTATATTTTGAATTAGCTGACAATCTAAACCTAAACAGTGACTGAAAAGTAAAATATTTGATTCTGAAATGTTGTGTAGTAGAAGTATAAAGTAGCATAAACTGAGAATACTCAGGTAACGTACATGTATCTCATTAGTGTATTTAAGTACAGTACTTGAGTAAATGTACTTAGTTACTTTGCACCCCTGCTCCCACCTGTCTCTGCTCCTCCAGGGCTCGCAGGCGGCGGCTGGCGGAGGACAGCAGGGTCTCCAGCTCCAGCTGCAGGGTGTCCAGCTCCTCGATGCCGATGCCATCGTCCTCTGACCGGCCGAGCACCGCAGTGTATCGGGGACACACCTTCACATGCTCCACAGGTTTGAAGTCGTAGTATTTCAGTGGGGGACAGTCCTTCAGCTCACTCATGATGCTGCTGTGAGAGCTGCCAGTGTCTCCAGTAACTGATACAAGAACATGGACAGTCAGTATGGGTGTATTATCATAATAAAAACACAAGAAGATGAGACATGCACATTGTGGTACAGTTGTGCTGCTCTAGGTCTATCTATCATCCCACACACGCATGAAACACACACTCACGCACGCACACACACACACACAAATGCACGTACACGGAGGTCTGCATCACAGGACGCGAGCTCGCTGGGCCCAACTTACTCTTACATTTTAATAACGGTCGCTATGATTTATCATTTTTGTACAAACACATTTTACATGACTTACTTTTAATATTACAAGTCATAAAGGGAACTTACCCAAAACATATATGTATATATTTGAATGTATAAGAGCAGCGATATTTACCGTCAGTGAATGGCGTCCATGATGGGATAAACCATTATAACTAGAGGAGGGCTGTGATGTACAATCAAATAAAGGTATAGTTTATTATCGATTTAAGAATAATTTTAAGATCAAACAAAGTATATTCATTGCTAAAGTACGTATATACTCACTTATATAGACATACATAATAACAAATATCAAGAATGTGGATGTGGTTGTATGTTAGCTAAATGCAAGAATGGTAGCACCGGAATAAACCATTTTATGTCACGGTGCATACAAACAATTCACAGCTAAACACATCACAGTAAAATGTCACTCGGTACTATCTAGGTTAAAACGCTGTTTTTAACGTATTTTATTGAACAAAAATATGTTCAAATTAGTCTATTCCTTTCTGAACCAACGGTCGCTGACAAACGTGTCTCCTGCTGATAGCGCAGAATGGACTCATCGAAGGGTGTGCTCGTTTTACAGAAAACCATCTCCACCCGGGCGGAATGATAGGCACAATCAGCAGCATTTCTGGTGTGTGGAAAAATCACAGATGAAAAACCAGCGCACCTTATCTGAACCAGACGATGTAGAATCTACGGAAGAGGAGTCCCAGGCGTGGCTGAGGAACTTCCGTCTTTTACAGCAGAAAAATGGTAAGTCTATTGCCCTAAATGTCTCTTTATATTCCTTTATTTAACCATTTATGTCAGCTAACCGTGGTTACACTGAAGGTGAGATTAGCTAGCTGGCTTCGTGTTTCTCTTGGACGGGTTTTCTGGTGGGTTTCGGTGAAATGAGAGGACGGGCATCCTTGACACGGTTTGCCGAAACTAAAGTGATCGAGCTGAGCTGTCTTTCCTCCTGGCCCCTTTTCTCCTATTGCTGCTAGCTGTCATTGATACAGATCTGTCATTAGACTGTGGACACCTTGTGTATATGTTCGGTATAGGCAGCGTGACGTAAATAGACGTAAATCATTTAGATCAGCCGCAATATCTCATTCAGTACCGTTAATGTAAGCGAATGTATTTATGTTTGAATGACCCCCACATCAATGCAAACACCTTTCATCAGCTTGATGTTGATTATCATCATGTTTTCTTTCTAAAATGATTGTTGTATCTACAAAATGTAAAGATGAATGCATGTGTGTTGTAACTGACTGCATGCCTGCATACAGCTCATTTCGCTTCCTGATCAAACATGACCTCACAGTCCGGTTGAGTCACCCACACTGTACTGGGAGGTTTAGCCTGATCTTAATAACAAAAGCACCACCCATCAAGATCTTGTCTTTTATTTCTCCTCAGACAGCGACTCTGCGCCCCTACCTAAACGCAGTGAGGGCCACCCTGCAGGCGGCCGTCTGCCTGGAGAACTTCTCCTCTCAGGTGGTGGAGCGCCACAACAAGCCGGAGGTGGAGGTCAGGTAGGTTTGATGGCATGTCTTTGGTGATTTCAGTCCTACTGCTTATACCCCTGCATAGCAGTTTCTTAGCCCTCAGGCTGTTTTGCAGATATTCTACAGCTGTCAAACAAGTATGGACTTGTGCAAACTTGCATAAGAACATCTAGGACGGGGAAAAAATGACACAAGCATGGGCAAGGCTGTAAAATTGGCCAGCGGGGACTTGCTCTGCTTTGTTTGCAGATGTCTTGCAAATGCAATGCAATGTAAAGATTAAACGTTTTTCAAGTCAGTTTTGTGGTTATTTAAAGCGCCATGTAAAGTCCCAAGCACAATGCTGACCCTTAGTGTCTAGAAAACACAACAGTTTATAACAGACAGGCCTGGTTTTATATTTAACAGCTGGATTGTGCTGTGTTTACAGGAGCAGTAAGGAGTTGCTACTTCAGCCTGTGGTGATCAGCCGTAATGACAAGGAGAAGGTTCTCATCGAGGGATCCATCAACTCTGTCAGAGTCAGCATTGCTGTCAAGCAGGTGATTTAATAACAGCAACATTTATACTGTTTTTGTCTAACGGCTGTGCACATTTCCTGATGCAGTAATAAAAACCTTCTTCCCTGCAGGCTGATGAGATTGAGAAGATCCTTTGCCACAAGTTCATGCGCTTCATGATGATGAGGGCAGAGAACTTCTTCATTCTGAGGAGGAAAGCAGTCGAGGTAAGAAAAGATAACAGAATTAAAGACAGCAGTGACAAAAGAGGGATGATTATACAGGAAGATTAAAACAAAAAGAGGAACAATGTGAACCGTTCCAACGTCAAAGGGCGGCTCATGCACCCATCTCTTAGAATCAATATACCAATTTAAAATGCCTTTTAATATTTACAATGTGCATTTCCATGATTATAATTACACAAGTGACATTTGAGGTGTAAAGCAGTTTCTCTCTCTGACTCACTTTCCTCCCTTGCACTGTGATTTCAGGGATATGATATTAGCTTCTTGATTACCAACTTCCACACGGAGCAGATGTACAAACACAAGCTGGTGGACTTTGTCATCCACTTCATGGAGGAGATCGACAAAGAGATCAGCGAGATGAAGCTGTCCGTTAACGCCAGGGCTCGTATCGTTGCTGAGGAATTCCTCAAAAACGTAATAATTTCTCTTGCTAATATTTTTCTTTTTGGATATAACAGAAAGACAAATCATGGTCAATTGTGTACAAATGTTCAGTGATGATAACACTGAGAATGATTTGGCTCCACAGTTCTGATGACAGTGTTGGTCCCACACAAGCCGTGAGAACGCTCCAAAGGGCCAATCAGCACAGGAGTGGAGTAAACAGCCAATCAGCGAGGAGATGAGAGGAACGTGACCAATCCGGCGATGATGACACCCTTTGCACCCGTCTCGAGTATTTCCCTGTACTCATGAATATCAATGACTGTATATAATGAAATATTTACCAGTTTCATTTTACGCCACTTAGAACAAATGCCCAAACAAAGGCGGGTCCTTAAAGTATTAATCCAGTTGATAGTCATGAGTACAGGGGCACTGAGAACGCAGTGTTGCAAATAAAAACGGCCATGTTTTTTTGTATTTTGTGTATGACTCTGCGTGTTCACCGTCACTGTTGTTTCAAATTTGTCTCCAAAAATGTCTCTGTTCAGGAAAGAGTGGCGCTTAGTCACAGACACGGAGAAAGAGCTGTCTGTAGAGAAGCCAACAAAACACATGTATGAAAATAATGAGAGATAATAAAGCCAGTTGTTTATAACTTTCTGTGTAACTGTAGCAGTCTTTCAGGGTAAGCATTTGTACTGTATCTAAAAACAGATGTGTTCTGCTTCTGAGGAAGTTGTTTTTAGTTTGCACTTCGACCACAGCTCAGCCTACAGGCACTGTATTATTTCAGCTGAGGAAGGGGAAGTTATTCAGCAGACTGTGCAAAAGCATTTTTAGCTGTTCAGCAGTTACAGTAACCCAAATGATTTCACTTAAGATTATAGAAGTGGCAGTTTCATAATGAGAGTAAATAATGTAACTTTTATTTCCTCTGAGGTATTTGATGATCTTGCTATATCTCCACACACCCCTGCTGCACAAGGCGTGTACTGCACTGACCCTAATAACAGATCGTTATTTTATTAAACTCAACCAATGTGAGAATTCAGAGGATGAACTTAGTGGCATCATTTTTGATTAATGAAAATGGCAAATAGACTTATTTTCGGGAAACCAGTGTTGGGAGTAGCACTCCTTAAAGGTAGGGTAGGTAGAATGGAGAAACCAGCTCGAGTGCGCTAGAATTTGAAAGTACCCAGCCGAAAAAAATCTGCCCCTTCCTTCAGACTTCCTTACAGAGCCCCTCCTCCAACATACCATGCAACACACACGAACGCTCACATGACCAATGAGGGCACGAGATAAGTTTGTGCACAGATGGAAGGCTGACAGGCAGGTAGGCCATCCAGTTATTTTAGCCGGGCCGGCTCAGATGATTGGTCGTGCTTTTTACAGCGCCACGGCTTCCACAGATGAAATGTTTTTATGTATTTATTGTCAAAGCATTTAATGTATTCATTGCTATCGGGATGTTAAGAGCATTCCATGGAATATAACAAAAAGTGTTTCTGAAGTGAATTACCTACCCCACCTTTAAGCATAAGTACAAATACTACGGTCTTAATTATGGTACTCCACAACAAGTCCTGATTTCAAAATACTACATAAGTGAAAGTATTAGCATCAAAATGTAAATAAAGTACAAAAATTATACTTAAAAATTCTCGTCCAGCACAATGACCTATTTCAGAATAATACAGAAGAAATATCAGCTAAATGCACAAGAAATCTTAAGAGGACTTCAAGTGTGAATCTGTCTTTATTATTTATTATTGCACACTGAATACTTATATTCCTAGACAGTCGGTATAGGACAAAGAAACGTTTTTGCGTAAAGTACAGGCAGATTAATAGCAATTGAAAATGATCATCAGTGCAGCCCTAATAGTTAAACCCAAAATGACAAAGATGATTTATAAAAAATAACACATTTACAAGTCATGAGATATAAAGCTCTGAGATAATATTGCATTTTCAATACCATATCATTTAATTTAAATATAATTAACCCACCTGTATAACAGTGAGAATCACCATTAATTTCTTCATTAAGTCACAACATAATCAACAGCTTTAAGGTTTTATACCTTTTAAATTGCACGTTACAATGATCATTAGATAAAACAACATGATTAATACTTCACCCTTCAGATTGAATTCCACTGCTGCACAATATCACTTAATATATATAGCAACAAAGAATCTGTGATTGATAAATAACGTAGATTGAAGTGCCAGACTTTGTAGCTTTCAAATAAAAACACTGAGGCTCAAACACAAGATATGTTCAGGTTAAGCTCCCTGTGTGTGTGTGTGTGTGTGTGTGTGTGTGTGTGTGTGTGTGTGTGTGTGTGTGTGTGTGTGTGTGTGTGCGCGTGCGTGTGTGTGTGTGTGTGTGGCAGTGGGGTTGAAGGAGTAGGCGGCACATCACTGACGGTCATCAATAAGGGATGGAGAAGTGAAACGACCACCAGTCCATAGAGAGGCAGGGAGGGGTCTCTCTGTCAGAGGTGAGGGGGGTCTCTCTGTCAGAGGCAGGGAGGGGTCTCTCTGTCAGAGGTGAGGGGGGCCTCTCTGTCAGAGGCAGGGAGGGGCCTCTCTGTCAGAGGTGAGGGGGGACGGTGAGCAGGGCGTCTTGAGTCGAACGATGGATGTTCACATTCTGGAGAGAGAGGAAGGACTCAGTGTTAGATTCCTTTTGAATAAACTGGACTCTGGTTCCCGTCAGAGGGTGAAAAGAGTAATGAGAAGAATAAAGAGCTTTTTGAACAGTAAAGCACGGAAACATGTCCCAGTACAGGCAGAACAGCATAATAGGGCCCCTTTCACAGAAAAGATACATGGACTGTCATCAGGGATGGTTAACTTTCGGGTGGGTCTTTACATAATTGTGCAGGAGCTCATTGTCTCATAATCCGCCCATGCATGTCTGACTGTATGACCTGTGGTTTTTGAAATAGAGAGAACTTATTGTTGTGGATGTACTGTAGCCTGTATTTGCCATATTAGAAAATGAGTTATTAGAAATCTAAATTGGGTCAGTCATGATTTGGCCTCGTTGAAACTGTACTAGATGTTTCCGGTTATCTTATTAAAGTGCAGAGCAGCAGACCTGTTTCATATTTAACAGAGGCTGACATAACATCAAGCGTCCCATGGTGGGTGGCAGCACTATATAATTATATAAAAATTACACTTTGAATTCTTATTTTTCTTGATGACACAACATGTAAACATACAGGTTTACTTACTTTTTTAATCACTACAAAATCGTCATTTTTTTCTAGAACTGATTACCCCTTTAACCCACGGGTGTCAAACTCAAGGCCCGGGGGCCACATCCGGCCCGCGACTTCATTTGATGTGGCCCCGCAAGAGCTTGCAAAGAATATAATACGTTTATCATATGGTTACATTCCACTTTACAGAAGCAGGTTTACCCATAAACTACATGTCCCACAATGCATCTCGTTTTGTGACATGCGCACTGAAGAGACTTGCAATTATTTGCCCTGGACTTCTGCTTTCAGACGTAGTTAATTACTAAGTTATTATCCTATCCGATAATAATCCAATTCAGAGGCAATAATGTAATATAATACATTATTTTATATATTTATATAGTTATAACCGGCCCTTTGAGTGCAACCATAATGCTGATGTGGCCCGCGATGAAATTGAGTTTGACACTCCTGCTTTAACCAATGTTCCAGTATCACTAGTTTTAGCTTTTTGTTACCACTCTGAATTGAGGCAGAATGAATGTGTGTGTGACACAGCGAGGGGTTTGTTCAGGCCGATGAATGGCAGCACCCAGCGGAGTCTTTGCATATGAATGAATGGAAATCTGAGTCTTCAGTTTGCAGCGTAAGCAGGAAGGGCTGCACTGAACATCTGAGGAGAGCACCAATAGGAAGGAAGTCATCAGTCTTTTGATCTCTAGCAGTTTGAGTCACTAAACTACCATCTCAGAATTGTTGTCGTATGTTAGCATAAGATTTACCACTGGTGTAAAGCATTCAACCAAAGATCCTAACTTTCAGAAATAATGGATTGAGCACATTTTCTAAAATGAATCACACGAAGAGGGGGTAGGAAAACATGAAATTATAGAGGAGTTTATTTAGAAACAAACACAAGTATCTCCTCTCAGGTCTGATCAGAGAGATGAATATACTGTAAGAACCTTCACATACAATAAAACATAAAGTGTGTCTGTACTTCATTAGGCAACGTTAGACATCCTAAAGACAGACTGGTAATGAGGCCGTTTAACAAAAGTGCAAAAATATTTAAAAAAGGCACAAATGTTTAGCTTTGTGCAATTACTGACTTACCACAGACAAACATTGCTAAAAGTTAACATTGTACAAATCTGTTGAACAGACTAGATCAATGAGAAACCAAACATCACTAAACACAAAGAGGTGCCGGAGAGTCATCGCTTCACAGTTGGTAAAACGGCATCCATTAAAAAAAAAACCTTCATCTGCTTTCCATTCACTCTCCAAAAATGGGAGAATGGGCTCGAGACAATATCTGTGTCTTACAATGAATGATCAAAATTAGAAACTGGATTCCAGTCAATTATCATCATCATCATCATCACGTGATGGAGGAAGAAGAAAACAGGGATTCGATCAGATTGGGTGGAGGAGAAAGCGTTTGTGATTCTGTGTGTGTATAGAGGGCTTAAAGGAGGAGGGGGGGGGGGCACTGCCTCATTGGTGAGCTGGCACTGTTAGCAAAGCCTCCTTTGACATCCGCGACACTTCTACGTTCTGTTTGATAAACAACAAAAAACACAAAGAGGGGGGGGGGGGTCAAAACACATGGGAGAGATCACTGCACAGACCGGGCCGTTTCCTCTGAAAATTTGTTTTGCCGAAAAATACTAACTATCCCACAAAGAGGCTTTAGGTATTGGAGAGTTATCGGAAAATCCCAAACTCCACCTGTAAATGAGTGTATCGATTCTCATCATATAACTTTATCCATTAAAAAAGTATTTACATTTCAGTTCATAACATTTTCCATTAAAGCCAACATTTGCATTTAGTTTAAATGAGTACTTTCATCGTAACTTTTTAGCATTAAACCCTGTAAGAAACGGTCACATGACCCACTAGGAGGCATATTCCTCTAAAGGGTGTAAGGGGGGGACATGTGTATCGGTCTTCAAATGAAAGGTTACACAGGTTGTATTCTTACCTACAATCATTGAAACCCAAGTCTAATCTAGAAAACAGCAGACATCTGAGTGTGATGGACATTTACAGGAGCGGTTGCAAAAGCCTAGCAGCCTTTAAACATTAGATTTAAAACAAAAAGAGCTTTGCAAAAAAAAAAAGGAAATGCCATTAAAGATCTTCTGAGTTTTTATTATGATTATCAAAGAGATGCTAAACCATGGTTACAAAAAGTTACAACAATTTCTGTTCCTGCCAGAGAGGGGAGTTGCTTCTGTATTCACACCCTACAACTAGAGGAGTCATGGAGTGAAGAGTGTGTTGGGTTCGGTTTGGAATGGGTCTTCTTACTGTGTGCACCTGTGTGTGTGTGTGTGTGTGTGTGTTGTTATACCCACCTCTGGTCGTTCTCTGTGTGTGTTGACTGATTCCACGTTTAAGCAGATGGACTCCACCTTACAGCCTACAAAGGATACAGATAAAACATTCCTCTACTTAGTTCATGCAGCATTTTATTCCTGTTAATCAGAGATACATGTATCGTGTGAATTAGATGCCAACAGGAAAGCGGTCGTACCGTAAGCCACGGGCGTCAGCTTCAGCACGGTGTGCAGCGGGCACTTCAGGTAGGGCAGCTCCTCTGAGGGGGGAGAGACACACGGGTTCAAGACACTACATCTACTCATCGGTCATATTTGTGGTTTTTCTAGCAAGGACAGGAATGGTTAGAGAAAGAGATTACTGGGGTTAACAATAAAGCTTGTTACCGTGTGTGGAATACAATATTTTGACTAGGTGTAACTTATCTGCCTGTTCAACCTCGAGATCATCTCATTATCTGATTTGTAATCTTTACTTAAAGGTAGGGTAGGTAAGAATGGAGAAAGCAGCTCGAGTGCGCTAGAATTTGAAAATACACATCCGGAAAAAATCTGCCACTTCCTTCAGACTTCCTTACAGAGCCCCTCCTCCAACACACAACGCACATGACCAATGAGGGCAGGAGATAAGTTTGTGCACAGATGGAAGGCTGACAGGCAGGTAGGCCATCCAGTTATTTTAGCCGGGCCGGCTCAGATGATTGGTCTTGCTTTGTACAGTACCACGGCTTCCACAGATGAAATGTTTTAATGTATTTATTGTCAAAGCATTTAATATATTCATTGCTATCGGGATGTTAAGAGCATTCCATGGAATATAACAAAAAGTGTTTCTGAAGTGAATTACCTACCCCACCTTTAATCTTTTTGCAAAAATATTCCACCTTCTAATGCATGTGAATGTACCTTTCTTTCAAGTTTCTTCATCTACTTCAACTTTGTGATTTCCTACATTTCAACTTCTGATTAAGTTACCTTAACAGCATTATGTGCTTACCGTACTTTCAGGACTATAAGCCGCTACTTTTTTCCCACGCTTTGAACATCGCGGCTTACACTACAGCTTCAAAAAAAGCTTGGAGCTGGGCGTGTCTGAAGCTTGGGGATTTTATTCGAGCCCCGCAACCAACAACCAATCACATGAATGTCCCGCCCCGTTTACGTAGTGTTAACATAGCTAGCAAGCTATGCTTGGATATACTGGATATAAAATCCCCAAACAGGCGAAAGCCTACCAGTTTCACCCACTGTCTCTGCCACCTCCCCCCATGCCTGGTTCCTCCGGTTGTATCCCGGTAAGTTAATAGGGACTGGTCATACAAAACCGGGTGATTTGCTACGGCGATAATTAGTTTATCCTCCATCTGTTTTTGAAATATAGAAATGAACGGCGGGATATCTCTCCCAGCTTAGACGCGGTTTGATTGGCTAGGATTTGAGCTGTCAGATTTTCAGAAACGGGATTTGATTGGCTGGCGCTGGCTTCTCCGGCTCAGCCATGCTACCCACAATTGGTGACCGACCAGTGGGTGCGGCTTATATACAGGTGCGCTTAATAGTCCGGAATTTACGGTAGTTTGTTTTGTGTTTGTTTCTTTGAGTGATTTATTCTTAACGACCCCAGGGCTCCTCTGAGGTGTCGTCGAAGCACTGACCTGCCGTCTTGTCTAGGAAGTAGGCCAGCAGGCAGCGCATGACGGCCTGGTGACAGACCACCAGAACGTTCTCCTGCCGCTCCAGCTCCATGATGACCGGCTCCAGCCGCTGCACCAGGTCCTCGTACGACTGAAGCACAAGACACAAAAGGAAAATGTGATATTAGGATGGTAATTATAAGCGATAGAAGGCTCTGTCCATATTTGTTCTTATGAAAGAGCCCATTCAAACCCAGAGTTGAATTTAATGATTAAATACAACAGAGAAAGAGCTGTAAATCTGTTAAAACGTAAACAATCTTTTTTCTTTCCCACATTCTGCTAAATAATTAATCTAGGTTAAACAGATTGACATTTAAGCGTGTGGAAAAATCAATACAGGCCGTCTAGACCAGCCCTAACAGGGTTCCCCAGAGCATCCCTGCAGCAGCCGCTAATGCCTGCATCCATCCTCCTGTGGTTCACTAACAGAGAGGTAACGGTATGGACTCAAGGTGAGCATTCAGACACGCAGACAGTGAACACACATCTCACAGACTAATGTGAAGAGCTCTTTGTTTACTGTAATCCAAATCAGTTGAGAAGCCTGGAGCCGAGGCTCATTAGCAAAGAGTGAGTGGACAGTAGCCATCTGGAAGCACTTTAATAGTTTTTTGTGTGTACATGTACGTTTCTATGAGGGTGTGTTATTCAAATCACAAAGGAGGGCCGTTTTGAGACATTCCAAATGTCAAACGGTGGCACACTGTCCACCAGCTACTGCAACGTTTTACAAAAAGTATGGCTGTAACCAAATAGCTGAAAGCTTAAATCATACCATACTTCAATCATGGATGTCAACACTCTTTCGGGTGCAGCCATTGTTATAGAAGTATATACTATTTGAAGGATTAGATTGTGTTGGATTGTTTCCCACTCATCGTAGGATCGCAAAAATAATTCTCAACTCCATAGCCATGTTTAGTACAAAACAGAAGCACCACTATTTTTCAACTCATCTTCGATAATCGATCTACGCCATGGAAACTGATTGTTTAAAAATGTGATATTTTGGGCTCATAAAACAACACAATTAAATAGTTTGAGAAACTGCGATGTTACAGACAAATGATAAATTGAGAAGGTATTTGGCAGATAACTTAAAAACACACATCACAAACTGTTTGCCCTTCATTTTAAAACCTCACCAGAAGCCCTAACACACACATCACCCCCCCCCCCATCATCAGAGAACACATAACGACACTGAGTTCCCACTGACCTCTCCTTTGGGGTACCGATAGCGGTATTTGTCCTGGTCCCTCAGAGCAAACTCCAGAGGATAGTGATCCTGGATCTCCTCGTACATCATCTCCTCACACACGCCCTACAATGACATCACACACACACACACACAGATTAAACCTCATTAGCATTGCACACGTCAACAAACAACTGTTCTCAGCGGTCCGGTACAAACCACTCACTGCGTCGATCTCGTTCAGGACCTTCCACTGCTCGTAGGGCACGTTGAGAGCCTCGGCCGTCTGGATGGTCCTCCTCATCTGACTGGTCCACACCTTCAGGTCGCTGATGCCCTGCGTCTCCAGGAACTGGCTCAGCTTCTTCCCAAACTGCAAAAACAAAGATCATATTAAAATCATCTAGTTAGGTCATTAAAGCTAAAGAAATATCTCTAATTGAAGAAGTTTGACGTACTGCTTTCCCTCTCGGTGTGAGGCCCGAGTCTCCTCCGATTCGCCCGTGGACGTTGAGCTCGCTCTCCCCGTGGCGGCACAGGTAGATGGAGCGCGGCGTGATGTGGATGTTCATGAGGTAGTAGACGATCCGGCTCTGGATGTGGTCCAACACCCGGTTCACCATGTACCGCTGACCCACGTCCATGATTTTAATGTAGGAGAGGTCCCTGAGGGGAGAACACGGACACTTTAGAGACATTGCTAAGATTTTGCTAATCAAGTTTTTCGATAAATAGAAGAAGTAAAAATGATCAGATTCCAGCGTCTTGCGTGTGAATATTCTGTACGTTTTTTATTCTTCTGAGAGAGTATATTTAATACTTTGGAGTAGTGGTAAAACAAGACATTGGAGGATGTCATCTTGGGCTTTGGGGCACACAGATTTTTCACAATGGATAACATGCAGCCCTAGCCCCATCATTCAGAAGAAAAGACCAGGGCCGTTTCTCAATCTCGAGGATACTGGCTTCCAAGCCAATATTTCAAGGATGCTACGTCATCGAGTGCCGCCGAAGGACTGTTCCAATGTCCAGCATACTTGGAATTCCACCGAGGCCGCGTCCTTGGTTTGGGGGAAATTTTCGAGGCTGCACATGGGTAGACTTCGCGTCCTTAAAATCCCCACAATGCTTTGCGCACGGACCAATTTCAAAAACCCTTGCGGAGAATGGCTGAACCGACGCAGCGCACATTTAAATGTAAGTATGTAGTGGCGTAGAACATGTGTTGGTAAATATGTTACTTTGTTACATTTGTTATCACCAAAAATGTGTTCCGTGAAAGTAAAGCAAGTTCATAATTAGATAGACATCGTGAGGTATTTATTTTCGGTACAGTTTATGTTGAAACCGTTAGAGAGAGTGGCACACTTGTTGGCCTGTTCCATTCTTCTTCGTTATCCGAAGCCGTGGCTTGGAAGCATACTTGCTTTGTTTCTGAAGGAAGTGACTTGGAAGTACGCGACTACCAAGCCAGCATCCTCGAGATTGAGAAACACCCCAGATTACACTTCAAAATGCTAACATGCTAAGCTAGTTATTCCGATAATGCTTCATAGCTAGGACGTCTACCCGACCGTCTCTCCACAGCAGCTTCCCCTCACCTGTCCAGGACCTCATCCAGCGTCTCGTAGGAGTTTTCATAACACTTGATCCTCTTCAGGAAATCCTCTACCGCTTCCTCCGTGTTACAGTTGGTGTAGTCCGGGCTACTTAGCTTCACTTGCTAACAAAGGAAACAGAGTGGAGTGAGTACAAGATGGACTGAAGCTCCTTATCCTTTATGATACATTCATACACGTACCACTATGTTCTCCTGTATGACATCTGGGTCTTCACACACAGACTCCACAAAGAACACCTGAGAGAAGATGATGAGGAGAAGGAGGAACTTAGTGTGGATGTGGAATAAAGCAGTATATGTTCTCCCAGAGTATGACACAACACTTTACCTTAAAGCCGTTCTGCTCTGCAAACTGGATGATGGTTTCCCTTCTTTCTCTGGTGGTGTTTGTTGCGTCAAAAACCTGTTTACAGACAGAACAAAAACGGATAAGATAGTTAGCATTGCACTGTGTTAGAGATGTCCCGATCCGATCACGTGATCGGGGATCGGAGCCGATCACGTGATTTTCAAAAGATTGGAATCGGGAGAAAAAAAATCGGGGATCGGATTTTTTAAATGAATTTTTTTATAAAATATTTGTATTATTTTATTTAATGTTACAAAACAAAAATGACCATGTTCACGTCTTAAAGTCATCCTGAGGCCTTAGTTCTGGTTTCAAATTACACAACATCATGTATGTGTTGCTTCTTTGGGGCTTGTTTTCATAGACCTGGTTGCTTATTTCTCTCAAAGCTGGCAACAGAGTGGGCGCGGTGTCTAATAGTAGCAGTAAGCTAACGAGTACTGATAAGCTTTATTTAGTTTTGATCCAGCGCTGCACAACTGAACTGATCCAATGCTGCTGTGAAAAGAAGAAGCTATATCCATGTTGGATAGAATAGGTAGTTGGGTACTGTCATTTAAATAAAAAAATAACCTTAAGGGACAACTTGAATGCTTTTTTCCTTTTTTTTCTCTTAATGCATTGCATAAAGATCGGATCGGGAAAAATCGGTATCGGCAAATTGTCAAAATCAAATGATCGGAATCGGATCGGGAGCAAAAAAAGGTGATCGGGACATCCCTACACTGTGTTTCAACAACACTTTGAACCCAAAACAGAATTAGACATTCGACTTACCGCCACTTGGCCTCCTTCTTCTGTGAGATACTGCCGCACATCGTTCAACGCTGCTGAGGCACACTGTCTGTAAAGATCACAGACATCATCAGTAAATGATTCACATGGTTGGAGACTTAATCGAAAGTTCAGGCTGAGGCCACTCTTACCGTCGGATCTTCAACCCCTCCTCGTTGTCTGGACGGAAGAACTCAAAGGACTTGTAGATCTTCACAAAGTCTCTCCTGTACTGCCCCACATTGAACTCTATGGGAGAAATGGAGATCATCTTTGTCTTAGCTTGTGACACTCACACTGAATTCATTTATTATATTCTCTAGAATTAATTGGGTACCTCTGGTGGGAACTCCGATCCAGTTGAGATAGCGGGTCAGCTTCTTGGAGATGTAGGTCTTCCCCCTGGCAGGAAGCCCCACCGTCACTATCAGCGTGGGGCAGTTGGTCATACATACTGGAAAGGAAAAGGAGAAAGTGTAAGTCGTGTTCTAATCACATAACAGATCCAATCTCGGTGTAAAACGCCCTCCTTACAAACATATCAATTGATCATTTTCACAGTTGCAAATGTGCCTGCATTGGTTGTCAATTCTTCCTGTACGCGGTCTGGCACATTATCGATGCGTGAAATAAAGAGTAATCTGCCATGAAGTCACATCACACCACCCCGAGTGTCTAGGCAGACAGGAGCAGAGGTCACGGTGGCACCAGGCTGAGCAGTTGTGTAACGCTGTCCACACTCAGACGCAGTGTGTGCACAGATGACTGGGTCAGAGAGCGAGATTGTTTTTATGGGTACTTCTTTATATGCATTTTCTGGTAAAATATCAATCAATCAAATAATGTCCATGTTAGTTACACTTCCTGTCTGTACAAGGCATGGGAAATTACTTCGGAGGAGGGAATGACACTGTGGCAGGTTTAGTGCATGCATTACATACAATACCAAAAGCACCTTTCCCAACTTCCTCCATGAGTGTGTAATTGACTTTGACAACCAACTTTACTCCACCCAAAGAGACCATATTAAAGTCTAATTGATTGGTCAGTCAGTCCACAGTGATGGACCACTGACTGTACAGAAAAGTGACCGAGGTGAGATAAAACAGCAGCTCCACAGGGGGCAAATCATCCCTCACATGACTGATGGGATACAATTCCTGTTTACCAACAGCTAGCCATGGCACACAGTAACAAAGAGGTGAACTCCCCCAGTGCTAGCCCTTTCTCCTCCATGCGAGCAGCCTTCATCATGTGAATCCTTACATAACTGTGTGAACCAGATGGCTGCAGAAACAGCAAGACATCTGAGGACTGAGGTCACGCGTTAAAGCCAATGTCAGCTAACATAACACTCAGATGTATGTAGTGGTGGAGAGAGCATTCAGATCATTATTATAGAACAAAACACGTACACTTCAGGCTTTTTGTGGCCCATTATGGAAGGGAGCACATATTCTTTGAGTAAAAGTAGTTATACCATTCTGTAAAAATACTCAATTTAAATCAAAAGTACTGCATCAAGAATAGTAATTCAGCAGCACATCTTCACAATAAACTGTGAAATATTTAACAAAAACAATCTTAATTACAATTAAAACATTGTTGTTAACCCACGCACGGTTTTAGATACTTAAATATAACGTTGGATGGTTTGATATATATAAAATAATCATATTTTAAACGATTTTCCTAGGTAATGTATGTCAAAATCTGAATTCATAAAGTAACCAGTAAACATCTGTAAAATAACCTTAGTAAATGTTCCAAAATGTAGTAGAGTACAAGTATAAAGTAGTATAACATGAAAATACTTGGGTAATAGTCAAATGTTTACTTAATTAACTACTTTTGCATCACTGGATCCATGCTACACGCAGGTGGACCAATTTGCATTAGCAACGTGCTTTTGGCTAGGTGCATTTAAATGGGAACAACACGGAAACCAATGACAGATATATATGTAATTCAACCCCCCCGCTGTTGTCAATAACGCAGAAACTCAGATACCGACGCTAACAGCTGACACGCCACGTCACGTCTTCATACGCACCCTTTCTTTGAGAAATGTGTTTTTCAGGAAGGCCATTTTTACACGGCATCCATATCTTCTTCAGGGGGTTTTGGGTGAGTTCCCGCGGATTGGACGGTGTTTTGTCCTCCATGCCGTCTTGAGGCGAGGTGGAGGTGGAGGTGGAGGCTGCCGCGGCGGGAACACGGGGCCTTTTCCCCGAATGCTGCTCTGAGTGTGACCGGTGTTTCATCCGCGCTGCTCTGCGGGATGGAGATGACACGGCTCTCCTCACAGCTGTAGCGGTCACGTGATCAGGGCTCACCGTTATGGCTAGAAAGGAGCCGTCTTGTGTAAAACTCTCGCGAGAGTTTGCAAGTCACGTGGCTGAATGTTTACGTTTGGCAGGCAGCCTTTCAGTTACGATCGTTAACATCAGTGGGCCACAGCAAATGATGGTGAGAAGCTAAACTATCTATTAATGAATGAACCCGTAATAACCGCAGCACGGGCGCAGCACAACTTCCGGTTTACCGTAAATGATGACAGCTGTGCTGAGTGCGCAGCGACATAACACACTTTTAGCCAGTAGTGTAAAGTAACCAAGTACATTTACTCAAGTACTACTGTACTTAATTTCAATTGTTAGATACTTGTACTTTGACTTTCGTATTATAATGTGTTGCTACTTTGTACGTCTACCTCACAACAATTCAGAGCTGAATCATACTTTGACTCCACTAAATGTATTTAATACCTTCAGTTCCTTTACAGATTTTGACTAATAATGTGAAATATCAACAACCCCTTTTACCAACTGTGATACAACCCCTTTTACCAACTGTGATAAACACATTAATGCATCAATAATTATAATTAAACATATGATAATTGATTCTGGAATGGGTTAATTTGCATATTGAGTGCTTTTGGTGTTCCTACACTGTGGTAGTTTTATTTTTACTTAAGTTCAATATCTGAGAGTAGTAGGCCTATATAATATATATATATATATATAACAGCGGGGTGGTTGAGAAATGTGCTCGATACTGACAAAGTGATGGTACTTTAATAGAGACACATTGGACATGTCCAAGTCTGCCTGCATTTGAGGCATCTCTGATGTTCTTTGTTACATTTTCATGATATAGCACCTCAAAATGAATGCTTAGAAAAAGGTATTTTGTCAAGTTGCAAGATAATTCTTCTTCTATTTCTTTATTATTTCCTTTGTCTTGTTATTCTAAGATTCTTGTGGGCAGCAGGAGCTAAACCCAGTTGGTAAAGTAATCCATGATCCACCCCCACAGGTGTGTCCACTTGTTACAGTATGTTGCCTTGTTTCACCTTCCTCACTGTGGGCGTGTGATGTTTGTGCTTGATTCATACTTTGTCTCTTGCTGTAGGCCTAACTGTTAAAGAGGAACAATAACACCATAGCCATTGCTTCTTCAACATTCTTGTAAATGGATAAGATAGCAGTAGTGGTGTGAAATACTTTTCACATGATATTGAAGTTGAACCATCTAGATGTAGATTATTTTATGTTTTTTGCTAAATATGGCTCTGTGATGCTCTTAGATTTATTGTGACAATATACAAATATCTACATTACCGCTTATGGTACTGAACGTTTCCACAGATAAATCAGCAATCACTAGGGGATACATTTTGAGAACATTGTATTCCTATTTCTATTGAGGGCATTTAAGGTAATCCCAACAAGCATGATCTAGTGTCCATGAGGGGGCAGCATTACTCTCCCTCTGTCTCTGTAGGTGTGTTGACAGACTTGTAAACTACCAGTGTAATAAAAAAAACCTGTAATTCAACAGACCTGCAAGTGCAACACATTTCTATAAATGTTCAGATTTGGTGGGAGAAACATGTCAGAGGATTTGTATAAAAGTGTTTGCAATATGTTGTCCATCTCAGGTAAGTGCTTTTCAAATTAAAACAGGAACTGACCATGGAGATAAATCCTCATGTCAACAAAATGATTATTATAAGCTTTACAAAGAGATTACTTTTGCAGAGGTGTGTGGGTTGGATTGAATTATACTGTGCAAGTGTTTCTCATACAATGAGAAGCAAAGATAATATCTGTTCATCTGTTTATGTTCCTCATGGACTATCTGACGCACTGAGTATATCAAGCTTTAGACTAGCAACAGGGCCTGTGACCTAGATATGGCAAGATGGACGTTTCTAATTAAATAGCTCTTACTCTCTTTCTCTCAAATCCCCTGACTGCTAGTAGACTGTAATATATGTCAGGTTCATCAAGTCCATATGAAATGGCACAGTAACTCAAGTTGGGGATAGATTTGTGGCTTTTCAGATACAAATCCAATGTTGTTTTAGGCAAAGTGAACTAACTGTGAAACATACTTTGTGTTAAAGTTAGTCAGGCAACTGTGTTATTCAAAGTAGCTTATCTTATCTGCATAAAGCTTGGATAGTGTTTTAGAGAACAGCAGCAGGCAGTAACTGATATGCACTCTGTTTGAAATAAATCACATAAAGGTTAAATGTGGTGCATTCTTTACATAGGGACATGAACAGGAAGCTGTGTGAGCTCCTCCTCTTTCTCCCAGCTGCTGCCTGGATCTCTGATAGCAGCTAACAGCCTTTAGCCTGCTCCATACTGAATATAAGCCATTTCCTAATATAGTACACTTGGAAGTAAACCAGCATCCACCACACTGAGGGATGTATTCAGCCCAGAAACCAACATTCAGAGCTCAGAAGACAGAAAGCAATCGCAGTGTGAACTGTACAACCACAACAACCACAAACAACTAGAAGATGCAGCTCTGCAGCAGCATCTCCATCATGATCAGTAGAATACAAACAAATAAAAACCGGAGAGATCGGTTAATGCTACGCGCATTAATGCATATTTGATTTTTTTTTTTTAAATGTCGATAGCAGCCTAAAACACACCCGCCTGACAGTTCACCATCCTCTGTGTCAAAGCACAAACAAATGAGGCTGGTTGCTACAATACAAGCAAAGACAGCCGCCTGTTGTTGTTATGTAGGGTAAAGGTGACAGCGCTACACACCATCGGCTCTTGTTTACGTCTCGGAAGGACTTAATGTCCCTTTCTCTGGCTGTCATCCGGTTAAACATGCACGAGCTAAACTCCCATCATGCACGGGTATATTAAAGAGGTTCACATGGACGTGTCTTACCCGCTCTGTCCGGTTTGTGTGTGAGTTTGGTGCCTGACGAGCCTCTCATCATGGGCGTCTGTCTGATGGAGCAGCGCTGCCTGTGAACGTGCGTCCAACTGCTGAGCAACACACTGATGCTGCTCACGCACACACACCCTATATGAGTGAGTGTGTGTGTGTGTGCGTAGGTGTGTGTGTGGGGAACATGGGCTGGGAGGAAGCTTACTCCAAAACTGGATGGAGTGAGGTAGCAGACTGTACTTGCCCCTGCACGCGCGCACACACACGCATACACTGCTGAAAAAAGTCACAAGTCATGACAGGGCTTATGTTGTATCATGATGACTCGTATGTATACATGGGCTATATTGCAGGTAACATAAAAGGACATACTGTGTGTACAGCAGAGGTGGAAGAAGTACACAGATCCTTAACTTAAGTAAAAGTACAAATACTATGGTCTTAAAATCCTGAATTCAAATGTTTGCTGCAGATAAATACAAAAGTGTTAGCATCAAAATGTACTTAAAGTAGTACTAAGCATGCACATGGCTCTTTCATAGAATTGTATTATTATAGAATATTATAATAGATTATCCAAAGTTTGTTAAATCAGAGCCAATTTTAGAGACTTCGTAAAAATACTGGGTTTATTAGTATATCATTATATATATCATGTGTTTTTATATATAACTGTAACGATCAGTGTTACTGGTAGTGGAGTAAAAAGTACAATATGTGACTCTGAAGTAAAGTGAAGTACAAGTATAAAATAGCACTTAATGGAAATACTAAAATAATACTTAAGTGCAATACTTGAGTAAATGCACTTAGTTACTTTCCACCACTTAGGACACCCTTTAATTAATTGAGTACATAGAATAGCACACACTGTTAAGGTGACCTCATATGCACTGTTGTACTGTTGCAATGCGAACAGGAAGAGTTTGGAAGTTTTCCAGCAGCAACTTGCAGAACTTGTTTTGCTGCTGTTTACTATTCATCCTTCCTTTGACATGTTTGGATGGGTTACACATAGCATCACGATTAAACAGGCTTTATGACTTAAATAAGCAGAAGCAAGAGACTCTTTGATTTAAAATTCAAAGCGAATCTCTCCGCATTGATTCGATATAATTAGATTGTGGATCTCTTCATTATTTCATGCCTAAACTATTACTGGTGCAGTTCGTCAGGAGTTGTTTTTACATCGTTGAATAGGCATCCATTGGGGTGTGACAGGCAATTACAGGCATACATAAACATTCAGAACATGTCTGTGATTACTGGTGATTCTTCCGATAAGGGACACAACTCTTCTTCTTTTTTTAATACAACATTAATTTGAGATTTATATATTTATAGACAAATGTATAAGGCAACAAACCATGTAAGGAAAGAGGGTAATTTTGTTGATTAAGTGGCACTCAAGCAGAAAAGCATGCTGTTTTAATTAAATAAATTCAACACGGCTATGAAGTCCTCAAGTGTGTACTACTGTTGATTATTAGTGAGGAAATAAAATATATTACACATAATTCAGTTTAGATTTTATACTATTATAAACATTTAATTTTGAAATACTTACATTTTACACGTTCATTTTGAATATTAAGTGTAAATAATCAGTGTTTTGATTTAAAAAATACATTACTATTTGAACATACTCTTGAATGAATTCTTCCAAATGATTTGCACATACTACATTATGTTTTCCAATATATTATACCGCAAGATTTTTTATATTTGACATACTGTACTATTACTTTTTGTGGCAAACTATAGTATGACATTTTTCAAAACATCTCTGACATAATATACTATCGATTTTTTCTTGTTATTTACTTTCTCTAGATATTTTCCATATTCTTCGCCACATTGAGTTTCTTCATGATAAGAGATGACTAAAGTCAAAGTAATGTTAAAAAAGATGTTATCCTTTTTTAATTTTCAAAAACATTGAGTCAAAGTTGCCAAACAAATAATAAAACAAAAAAGTAAGAGGTGGATGTGAGTTGGTGGGTCAGGTTGAATACTTTTTTTGAATATTACATGTCACATTAGATGCTTTTATCCAAAGCGACTTACATACATTCAGTACTGTGGGCAATCCCCACAGGAGCAATTTGGGGTGACGTGCAGACTGCAGTGGGACTCGAACTTGCTATCCCCTGATTCAAAGTTCAGCGCACTATTCCACCTCCATATAAAGTTATACATCTATATTTATCGACAAAGTGTTATTGTCATTATCCAGCCTTCTTGCCCGGGTGGAACAAAGATTTGGTGGCCAGGGAAAGCACAGTCATGGCTTGAGGCTATTTCAGTGGTTCTAATGATACCATTATCAGCAGCACGTTGAAGTGATGGCACTCCTTTTGGACCGCAGGCCTGTAGCTGCATATCTGTGCAGGAATAAGACAAACAATCACAAAAGATAGAGAGGAGGAAGACAATAGGAGGTTATTGAGGTCAGAAAACATAAAGAAAATGAACCATGGAGCTCGGACAGGTTAAGACAATGTGGCCTGAGAATGGCTTTAATGATTGAAGGTCAGATGGCTCTCCACTGACAAACACATTCCTCCTTAAAGAGCAGAGAGATCAACCGCGGTTGACAAATCACAACAGAGCAGACTGGGCTCTGGTTTCAGACAGAGGGTGAAAAGAGGTGCTGCAGCTGCAGATATATATATATATATGAGACAAATAAAGAGCTTTTTGAACATTAAAGCATGGAGACATGTCCCAGTAGAGACACAGCATACAAATGTGAACTGAATGTGCATAATAGGGCCCCTTTAAAACATCACCACTTATCTCTTCTGAATAATGTGGAAAACTCTAACCCAATACTGAACTTTACTTCTGACCTTTGACCTAATAATAAGTATCTCTGGAGTCTGTACATCCCTGGAGGAGGAGGAGGAGGAGGAGGAGGAGGAGGAGGAGGAGGAGGAGTGATTGTTGTGAGGGAAAACACAAGTAGGAAGCTGACACTGTTTTGTCCACATCAAACAAGTTTTACAGATGCTGTAAACATGACTGTGCTTGTCTTGACAAGAGGCCTGCCTGCAAAGGAAAAGTACCACTGCCATTGCAGTCATTTGCAACACCCTGTAAAATTCCACCCCCAAAATACACCCTGTATAATTATAATTGTCTTATTCAACAACTGTTATATAAGTGCATGGAGCACAACACAGCTGAGAGGACTGGCTCTAGTTGGACGTCATGCAATCATGGCTCCCATATTTACAGCCAGGAAAGCCTGGTTGTGTTTATGATAAGCTTGCCCTCACCCATCACCTAAATACTGCAGGGGTAAGCATGTGATCACAGTGGGGTAAAGGTACTCGCAATATCATCTACACATAATAATGTTGACCTTTTCCAGTCAGGTGGCCGCGTCCCAAACAACTACTTCACTGCTGCTATTATTAGCGGCCTCACAAAGCCTGAAAGGACGATTACAAAAACAAAGCTCCAAGGTCCTGAGAAAAATAACACATCGTACAAACAAAGCTTTACTTTATAAAGTTTTATTTACAACAGTTTGGACAAATCATATCTCTACAGGGGGGGGGGGGGTTCAATGGGAAATGAAACTGTAATACATGGACGCATTTACTCATCCCACATAAGAGCTTTCTCAAGAGAAAATGACACAACTCCTACATGTTACAATCCATTACCCCACTGCTGCTTGCATTAGGCTCTGTGGCCGCATGCAGACAGGAAGCGGACAGGAAGCGGACAGGTTGTTTACTTATTGCTCCATTAGTGGGGACACAATGTTGATCCACAGCAGTGACGCTGAGTCGGACCAGGGTAAAGCAAGTTTCGTTTTTAGTATCGTGGCTCCAAATTGGTTGAAAGACTACTGAAAACTGACATAGGTCAACTGCACCCTGACAAATACAATCTTTATAAAGTGTTTGTAGAATTTAAAATGGTTTAGCCTATTTTAAGTTAATGTACTCGCAGGATTGGTATCCTCATGATTAATTGCACTTTTTGTAAGTTGCTTTGGATAAAAGCGTTATAATAAATGTCTTGTAATGTGATGAGTAAAATGAACAGCTTGCATCCAAAAACACTCCCTTAAGTTGAAATGAATGGACAAGAGAGACTGGCCACAGTGCACGTACTGTAAAGTGAGTTCTGGTTTCAGTCTGTCCACACTCGCTTTCTCTGTCTGTGTTTGGTTTGTACGCTAGTGCATGATTACAAAGGAGACCTCAAATAGGCAACAAAGCATTCAAAGACACAAAACACGGTCACTACAAATACTCCATGTCTGCACACAGACTTACAAACAGTCGAAAAACCACGTACATAAAAAAGAAACAGAAAGAACCACAGTGAGCAGAGCTGTTGATTTCTTCCGCTGACAGTAGAAACACGTCTTATCACAACCTGATGTCTTATTCATGTCCAGCTCTGACTTGTTCCTATGTTTCCCCTTATTTTAGAGAACCTTTTCTCATCATCCAGTCTCTCAAGAGTCCCTGACTTCAAATGATTTTCTCCTGCAAAGATCCACCTCTCCTCTTCCTCTGAGCTGCTTCTCGTCTTCACTTCCTGTCCTGCCCGGACAGTCCTCAGAGTCTCACTGACTCTGGCACACCGTGGACCCGCCTTTGGCTCCAGCGGCGGCCTTCTTGCGTCTCTTGTTGAGCAGCGGGTTGCTGGAGGTGTCCAGGTCTTTGATCTTCACCTGGTCGTAGTCCACGCGCATGGTGGCTAAAGCGCTGGTCATCTCTTCCTGTGAGGGGCAGAGCAGAGGGGTGAGAGTTCAGTGACAACTACAACAGTTCAGT